>VZTZ01030595.1:391418-448029 GCA_013400955.1 Drymodes brunneopygia
CCCCGGCGGCTCCGAGCGCTCCGGGACGGGGCCGGGGGCGGGATCGGAGCCCCTGGGGAGCCGCCCCGCCGGCTCCGCTTCGCGCCCTGTGCGTCCTCACTGCTCCTTATTCCGCTGCCCTTGCGGTCCTCCGTGCACCCGGAGGGAACAGAGATAGGTAGTTTTTTTCTCATTTCCAGTAAATCCCAGTTACTTTCATTATTATCACATAAGCAGTTCTCACTGCTTTTTTGGAGGGAAGGAAATGGGAGGTAAGGAGGAAGGAAATGAAGCTATCTTGTTCGCCTAGTTTTGTTACAGCCGTTTATTCCCGATTAGCTGTGTTGAGCCCAACTAAACAGGAACTTGGAGATACTGGTCAGCAATCAGGGGCCGCACATCAGCTCCAGGCTTCACTTCTGGGAGTAGTTTCTTCTCACCTGGTCCTTGTGTGGGGCCTGGATGTAGAAGAAGTGGATCTATTCCAAAGACTTCCCTTCATCCATTCGGTTTCTAAAGCATAGATTATCTTCTTTCCTCTTTGGGTCCTGCAAGTTCCCAGAGCTCCATTGCAGCTCTTTATCTTCAGGACTTTGGGCGCAGTCCTGTCCCTGACACCAGGAGCTTTGTAACAAAACCCATCTATGCAAGTAGCTGTAGAATGGATGGTGTAGCTTTACAAGCTGAAAGGAGGTGAGCCTGGAGGCATTCCCAGGCTTGATGTTGCTCCAGTTGTCTCATTGCCCCACTTGAAGACAGAGCTGAGCTGGAGCTCATAGAGCTGTCACTGAGCCTGCCATCTCTCATGTCTTACTTCTGCAGTGAGCTGGCTGTTTGCTGGCAGTCTTCAGGCCAGCACATCTCTCTTACCAGTTTCATTTTGTGTGTGGGGAATGGAAACCACTTTTGGAAGGGGGCTCAAGAATTATGGTCTGGCTGTTCTTGGCACAAGATGCCCCAGAATGAAAAAGGGATGTTATTCACAGAGATCATCCAGATGGGTTATTTGTGTATGCTGGGAAAGTACCTTATCTTTGCTCAGCAGTCATTGCAACTCTTAAGAGCCTTACAGATAAAGGCTTTCAAAGGTTGAGAATCCTTCACCTCTGTGTTGTGGTCTTTCTCCCCCCACCCCAGGAAGGTCCTATATGGGAGATGCTGCATGCTGTGGATATCGATAAACTTTGTCAAACTCATAACCTACATGTGAATCCCAGTACCCTGGTGAATTAACCTCATTCATCAGTGTTTACTAGTCCTAACATCCCAGTTTTTAGTTATCTAGAAAATTATCAGTGTATTTTTTGGTCAGCAAAGACAAGACTGCTGTGGAAAAGACATACCCTTATCATGAGAGGCAGAAACTCTTTCTGGCCGTGTAGATAAGACCCTTGTGTTCCCCATGGAGGACTGGGTTGGATAAGAAGGATAAAACCAGGACAAACTGCAAAACTTCTCAGAAAACTCAACAGCAAAAGGTCAGTCTGGGTTTCTGTCACAGTGTCTGATGGGTTTTCAGTGAGCTCAAACACCCGAGAGCTGTAGAGTTACCAAGGTTCAAAGGAAATTTGCTCATCCCTAAATGGTTACAGACTTACTGTGAGCAGCTGCCAAGTGCTTGAAAGACAAAATTTCAATATCAGTCTGGTTTTCACCTGCTGCCGGTCAGAAGATCTTGCCCCTGCTCCATCACAGACTGCCAAGCTCTATAGCCAAGGGGGAAGCAGCCACTGCTACCAGTGCCACGATCTGCAGTGCTGCCTCTCTGCGAGTCATGATGTGTTCTATGCAGAATCTGTAACCAAAACCCTCTCCATAATCCATATCCTCTCTGTTCTGCTCATTGTGTGCACGTTATATTGTTGAGCTGATCTCCTGTGTGCCTGTTACACAGCATTGTCACGGTGTTGCTTGAAACATCTTCTTTTAGGACCACACCTGAGCTCTATGCACTAAACTCAGACACAGCATCTGGGTGAATCTCTGCTTCTCATACTTTATTTGTGGGCTATGTCAATTTGAGAGGGTTTTTTATTACCATAGTTAGTGCTTCAGTATGCTAGGTGTAGTGAATTACAGAAATTTGAAAGTATGCATGGCAGAAATTACCACTGTGAAATTTGAAGGCAAAATGGAAGTGCTGCTCAGGTTCTCAACACGTGATCTCCTGAGGCATAAAATAAATACCTCCCTGGGTTATTTACCATTGGATTTCAGAGTGAATCAAGTAGCTGAGCTGTTACAGGCTTACATTTTGCTGATTTCCATTTCCTCAGCTGCCCTCTTTTTTTTCAGTCTATATGCTCAGTTAAACTTTTGCTCCCAAGACATTAAACAGCTGACTTTATTCACATTCTTATAACATGATATAATATATTTCAGTGAATTTCTATGTGAGTCCAAGAAATCTGGGATGTCAGGCTAGCCCCACAACATCTGATCTTGTGGAGGGTAGTCACAGATGGTTTATCAATATGTATCTGATAGGAAAGGCATACCCTTGACCACCTGTTCTCATGGTGTAGATAAATCCTACTATTTCTGTGTCTATTGACAATGCAGCTTATTTTCTTTTTGTCTCTGTAGTGACAGAGTGAAGAATGAATATGGCAGAGAATATGGCAATTTCAGTCTTAAAATATTTAGCTTTTACTTTAATTGCACTCTCCAATCTACATTGAGAATTATTTTGCAGTATACAGCATGACTTCTTGTAATACTTAAACCTTTCCTTCATTACTGTGACCTTTACTCCGTCTTGGTGTCCAGTGGCTTTTTTCTTTAAACATGACTGATGTTTTTGGGCACCTCTTGTTTTTGTTTGGGTTGTTTTTTTGGCTATCCAGCTTGAGAAATATTACCTAGTTTTATTTTTGTGAGTTTGCAAGTAGTCCACATGTTTAGAAAAATCAGCTGGCAGTAAATTTAGACCAGTACTCCTCGGTTTTTTGGAGTGTCATTTATTCTGATGGATATTTTCAGTTTTCTTCCTGAATAGCTGCAATTAAAACATCTGTCTTTTGATGCTATTTAATCAATTGCAGTATTCTACAGACTGAAAGTTTGCTGGCTTTTTTTCCCCCTACAGATAAAGGGATATTTATTATCCAGAGTGAAAATTCCAGCTTGTGCATTAAGGTGGACAGAGCTGGCCTTGTTCTGGAAGACTGTGGGCAGCTCTCAGAAAAGATGTTGTGGAAATGGGTGTCCAACCATCGTCTGTTCAACATAGGCAGCAGCACCTGCCTCGGGCTGGACATCAGCAAACCAGAGCAGCCACTCACTATGCTGGAATGTGACTCAACTCAGTACTCCTTATGGTGGAACTGTGATGGAAAAGCATTGGTTGGTGTATCAGAGTACAAATTAGCAGTTGAAAACAGCAAACATATTGTGGCCAAAAAAAAATCTGCTTGTCAATGGAAACAGTGTATGTCCTATGAGGAAGATCTTTGTGAGCACCCATTTCAAGGTAAGAGTACAATTTTGTCACGGAAGTGTAGATGGGAAAAGTTTCAGAAGTTCTTCTGAAGGGAGGTCAGGGGCTTATGATCCCTTCCAGTCTCTATTGCAATTTGGGACTCAAAGTTTGTGGGTTTTTTATGTGCAGTGTTTGAGCTGAGCATACCACACAATTAACATTCTTTTGTCAAATTGACCCCCAAAACCACAAGTATCCTTGCAAAGCAGGAAATGCTCATTTCAAATCACCTGTAAAATTAAAAGGTTTACTTAGGATTTGCTGTTGCCTGTCCTGCAGCTTTCATTATCAGATAAACCCAAATAGAGATAAGAAAGGATTTGGAGTTCCTGTCACTGAAAATCTGTCTGTAATTGCAGTGTGCATGGAGCAATGTCTGCAACGTTGGACTCTGAACATGCCAAACTTTGAAACAGAGATCAGAATTTTGATAAATCCTGCTATACAGATAGTGAAGGTGTAGGAATGCACATCAAGATCCAGGCCTGCAGACCTGAACAGTTTTCCAGGTTTAAGGACTAAGATAAACCCACCAACTTCAAACAGCAACAGACAGCCTGTACTTTTAGCCCTTCCTCAGCATTTCTGTAGAGGGAGAGACCTGATGTTTTCACAGTGTCTCAGACTGAAGCTGTTGGTTTTCCCCACTTGAACTAGGTGTTTGCAACAGCTGCAACATCTCAGAGAGGTGAGGAGAGGATCAGCCTTAGGCAGGCACTTCTAGTCTAGTTTCAGGACCAAAGTGTTTTATTGCATTGACAAAATCTCTCTCACTTCCAGGTTCTATTTTCCACCTTCTACCACAGCTCATGCACATGCAAAGGCAAGCCAGCCTGTTAGTCCACCAACCAAGGGGGTGGGGGATAGCTACCTTCAAAGCAAAAAAAAAAATATATATATGTATAACTGTGGTAAGAGGTCTGTAGCAACTGAATTTGGTTTCTTGCCAGGACTGAGATAATCGCTTGTACCTCCATAGCTGGCAGCAAGGTAGCAGGCAGACAGAGAAGCAATCCTTATTTCGTTTTTGACCTGTTCTTGTATTGTCTGTTCATTGACATCAGAAGGGGATTTCCAGTGTGTAAAGTGCTCTTTTATCTGTGCACAGCCAGCCATTAACTCTAGAAACCTCTAGGAACCTGGCAGTACATATTGATTCTGTAGTTGAAGGACTTTGGTCTTAAAGCTATCAGTGTGGAATCTTTGATAAACAATTTCATTCAAAGAGTGATTGTAGTTCTTTGACCTTTTTTAGAAGCTCTGAGGTTTAGAAGACACTCACTGAGGTAAAACTTATACAGCTTTCAGTTGCACTGGATTCTCTCAATATTTTGTTCCTCAAAGTACAATAGGAAAATATTTAAATATTTTGTAAGGCACTGATTGTGGCAACAGATGTATAGAGCATCAATTCTTTAGCTATGCTATTATTCTCCATGGGATAAAAACTTATTTTTAAAAGCGTATTTAATATTCCTTTGTCTTGTACATTTCCTTTCCCAAAGAATGACAAAGAGAATGGAAAACGCATTAGAAATCCACTTTACAAAGAGTGGGAGAAGCAGGGGAATAATGTTAAATTACTGTTCTGTCATAGACTAATAAATAAGTAGAGTTTTCATCTGAGTTTGTACTGATTTAACTAACTGTTGTTTTATGTGGTTGTTCTGAAATGCAAATGCAGACTTTGTGTTAATTGATCAGATTTTGGGGGTTGTGGTTTTGTTTGTTTGTTTGTTTTTTTTGTCATTGGAGTGAGTTACAAGAATGTGTCTCATGGGGACTAATTTCATAAATTATTATTTCCAGATTCTATTTACTGAAATTATGCTGCTCACACTTGTAATGCTGTGTTACCAATTATAAATTAAAATTCAAAAGTAACTTTAGACATTTTATTTTTATCACTGCTGCCTAACAACAGGAATAATGACATATGGCGGCGAAAAAATGTTTGTGGTCTGCATTCTTTTAATATCTGCATTTTATTTTTTCCAGAAACATACACCTTGCTGGGAAATTCTTTTGGTTTCCCATGCGTTTTTCCATTTAAATATAACAACAAGTGGTATTATGAGTGTACTAGAGATGGAAAGGAATCTGATTGGTGTGCCACAACAACTCACTATGAACAAGATGAAAAATGGGGGTTTTGCCCAAATGCTGGTAAGAGGTTGCTTGTCTTCTCTCTCCCCCCTCCAAGAATTTGCTCTTTATTAGTAATACTCGGACACAGTCTGGTTTTGGATTACTTCCTTTCTGTTAGAATGTCTTTTTAAAAAACACAAAGGAAGACTTTAGCAAATTTGTTATAGTTTATCCTGTTTGACCTTGGGAGACTCAAGTCCTCATTGCAAGACCAAAACTACAGGGGGTAGCAGAAGGACCTTGCAGGAATATCAAGTTCTGTGCAGCCCCTTGAGCTCACCCTGCAGCCAAACCCCTCTGTCCACAGGCAGCTTTTATGGAACACAAAACCTAAGGGTTGCTCTTGCAAAGTCACGTTCTGCTTTTGACTGCATTCTATCTTGCACATTCCTCTTCTTCTGTGCACTGCTTGGATATGTCTTGGGCCTCAAATACTAAAAAACAAAAGCTTTAAAAATACTTGAAAAGATTTTGAATGTATAACCTTTGTGAATATTCCAGCCTCTGGCGTAAGTAAGCAAAATAGTATCTTCTATCAAGTAGAAGTGGCTTGGAAAAGCCTTTCCTGCTCAAGCTACTTTTCAGATCTCTGTTCCAAAGCATCTTAAAAACAGCTGTAAAAGTGTAAAAATGTTAATGTAAAACTGTTAAAATAGGTGGTATTTGCAGCCTTGCTTATCCCTTTTAATTATAGTAAGTTTATTCGCTTGAGTACAAGGTCCAAGGAGATCCAGAGTGTTGCTTCACAAGTTGGGTGAGGTGTTCACAGTTTGAATTTTTCAACATTCAGCTTTAGAAACAAATGATTAGCCAGAATAAATTAAAATGTAGCTGTGTTGGCTTCATGAGAGCTGTGACAATCAACATCAGCTGCAGATCAGCTCCCGAGTATTTTATCAATCAAATGAAATTTGGAGCAACATTTTGTTTCATTAGTGCCCTATTTCCCTATGTGCAAAGGACAGCAAAGGAACAGGAAAGGTGGTCATCATCATGCTTCCATTGGGATACTGCTGTCATTAATTGACTAATTGTTCAAGGTGTTGTGTTTCTGGTTGGTTTGGAGCCTTGGGCTGTTGGTGACAAGTCTGTTTTTGAGCAGAGAGTGGCTGTGACATTTTTTGGAAGAAGAACCCCAGCACACACATCTGCTACCAGTTCAACCTGGGGTCTGTGCTGGGCTGGCGTGAGGCTCGGGCTGCCTGTCAGCTGCAAGGAGGGGACCTGCTCAGTGTCGCTGACTCCGAGGAGCAGAACTATATCAGCAACTTAAGCAGTGAGTAGAATTTCTCTGGGGACCTTGTAGGAAACCTGTGGTTAGATTTCCTCCTTACCTGTGCAGACGGGTGAGCTTTGGAGCCTAATACTCTGTGTGATGTGTCTCCTGTTGCTGCTTTTGGGGCTTTGTCATGTAACACACCTCAGGAGAGCTGTTTGAAAGAGCAAGGATGAAGGTGAGTTCCCAGCTCAATAAACTGAAGTGCAGAAGGGGTGGTATGTGTTATGTGAGAGTGTAATTCTCTCAATTCTCCCTCCCCACAGAGATTCCCATTCATCCTGCAGCTGTGGTTAGGGAAAATGTTTGTTTACTTTGGAGAATTAAGCATGTGTTTACCTTCTCTGCAATGTACCTTGGTGTCCCTTTCTCCTGCTAGGTCTTCTTTGTAAGCAGGACTTCACCAAGTGTGAATGACAGGAACATTTCTGCAGGCTTAAAGTAAATGTCCTGTGTGGGGAAAATGCCAGCTCTGTTTTTATAAATTACTCCTTCTCTGATAAGCAGCTTGGTTTTCCCCTTGAAGGAAATGTCTCAGACAAATTTTGCAGAGCCTTCTGGGAGCAGGACTTGCATGGGTATTTTAGTGTGCCTGGAGAAAATCAAGGGGAGGAATGGGTGGTGGAGCTCTGATGCAAAGGTTACCTCAGGTTTCTTGTCCATTGCTTCCCACTATTGCTGGTTTTCAATTGAAGGATATAAGCTAAGAGGAATTTTTAAAAACTAATTCATTAGCTTTTTGATATTCCTTCAAGGCTGTAAAGGTTTCTGAAAGTTGTTTGGTTTATGGAAAGCTGAAACAGGCTAGCATTTATGGAAACAGGCTAGCATTTATGTAGTTGCTTCTTCTAGATTTAACTTCTAAGGTCAGCAGCAACTTGTGCAGGAAGGGTTTGCAGAATGAATAGCTTTTGAAGGATTTCAGGTTTCTGAGTTTATTCCTTTCCATCTCTGCATTGATTAACAAAGTAACAGATTTTTCTAAGGATAGGAAAAAAAGCCATCCGGCCTGAACTTTCTGGAGACTGCTTTGAAGTTTTGTTTTATTCCAATTGTAACAACTCAGGACAGCAGGTCTATGCCCGTAGATATTTTAAAGCTTGGGGAAAGGGTGCAGTATTACTTTGTTTATTTTTTCTGTTTCAGGGCAGTTAAATGCCACAGACATGATGCTGTGGATGGGCCTGAATCGCCTGGATGAAGACGCTGGCTGGCAGTGGTCAGATGGAGCTCCACTAATGTTTGTGAACTGGAGAGCAAGTACTTGGTGTTCCTCTTGGATATGTTATAGCAGCATGATTATATGCTCTCTATAACTGCAGCTTGATACAACACTGCTGTTCCTGCAGCTATATTTGAAAGTTGAATTAAGTGAAGGAGTGCTTTTTTTTTTTTGTAGAAATATTTATTTGCATTCATGAACTGAAAGCCCTTCAAGGGATGTAACATCAAGTGAGATTGATCTGTTCAAAGCATTGATAGTCTAGTCCTTTTGTCATTTACTTTTAAAGATGTTTATAAGGTTCCAGTTGCATATTTAAACACTGTAGCTACTTTCGTGGGGGAAAGGAGTTTCAGTTTGTTTATGTTAACAAGCTGTAATTATCACTAGCACATTAACATGATCTTTGTGACTTGGTTTGCTTCATTTGGAGGTCTGTCCACCAGCAATTTTAACATAAACGCTCAAGCTTGTTTCAGCCTCTCATCTGAGAGAGCAGCCAAGGAGGTATTGCTTCACATGTAATTCATGGTCAATGTTCGACTCTCCATAGCACTGGTATAATATTACCAGAAATTTGGGTGTACAGGAATGTTTATACTTTAACTCAAGAAGATGCAGAGAATCTTGCAACACCATTTTACAACTCAGAACTGATTTTTTATAATTTTGTGCTTCTCAAAAATGTGTTTGCAGATGTCTCTGACAACCGTTTTAAAGAAAATCATTGTGCAGTGATTAATCCAAGGTTGAAGTATGGCTGGAGCAGTTATCTATGTGAATCTGGATTGCCTTTTGTATGCAAAAAATACTTAAATAAGACAGAGCATGAAACTCTGGGTAAGTGTCTCAGTGTTACTGATTCCTGTTTGTGGGTGTGCAAGGAGAGCAAGAGAAGCCACCTGACTGTAAAGTCAGCAGAGTAGGGTCACAGCTGCACTAAATACATGGGTTTGCTAGTTTAAATTGAATACAATTTGCTTTAACTGATGTAATAACACTTTCTTCTGTTTAAAATCAGTCATTGAAAACACACTGAGAGTCTTAGAACAAACAAGTAATTTTAATACAAATAGCATTTACCATTCATTGATTCCTTACACCATCAGAATGCTCATTCTCTTTTATATTACCATAAGAGCCACACTTATGGGTTGCAAAATAGGTTTTCAGTGTGAATGGAAGCAACCAGTGGCACACAGAGATGCTGTATAAATGCAGCACAGAATTTGCAGGGTTTTTATGATGTGCTGAACTTTTGATATAACAGAAAAGCATTGTACATATACATCAAGTGTTTATACAATGAGTATAGGATATATAGTGCATAGAATGACTCAGGCTTCTGTTCTGTGAGAAAGTTAAAACAGAGTTGAGTTTATTCTAGGGTAAACTTTTGTTTTTGTAAGAGCTACTTACATGGCTTCAGTTCCTTCCTAGTAACTTACAGAAAGTTTAGCAGCTTGTTTCAGGTAGTAAGGAAAGACTATTCAAACTTTCTATGGGTAATGCATCTGAAAAAGCTTTATCTGTCTTTGAACCAGGTTCAGAGGTACTAAGAGAGATAAATTGTGTTTTGGACTGAATTACTGTTTGCACTCTTCCAGCAGCCCAAACAGTTCAATCATCAAATAAAGTGGAAGAAATTTCAGTTAGCTTTGTAGGTGATGATTAATAGAGCAGGTGTTTTGGCCTCCTTATGACATCTTGGACAACTCCATTTTCAGTATTTGAAGATTTTTTAAAAAAAATCTCAGAATGTGTTATGAGCATAGCATCAGCTTGGCAATTCTGTCTAATGTACGTGACCTCTGTGTGCTCCATTAAAGATACATGGAAGTATTACAGCACTCGCTGTGACGCTGGTTGGTACCCGCACAACTGCAACTGCTACAGACTGCAGAAAGAGGAGGAGAGCTGGAATGATGCTTCTCTCTTGTGCCAGAGTGAAAACAGCAGGCTCATTAGTATATCCTCCATGGCAGATGAAGAGCTGCTCCTTAACTTGCTTGCAAGTGGTGAGTTTGGGGAGTTTAAGTGTGCAGGTGTTTCTTGAAGTGTTTGATGGTGCTCTTTTGTGCAGCTCTTTAACCTTGTTACCATCTAAGCACTGTATTACATGGCACACCCAAATGATGTTTGCAAAAAAGGAAATCATGTTGCATGCCCATTCTAGGAGGCTTAAAAATATGTAGAGCCACCTTTTCCAGTAACCATTCTTAAAACAAAGATATGACTCCACGAGGCAGACACAGTGAGGCCATAGTAAACATGCTGGCTTTTGTCCTTTCCTGTCCTTTTCTGTTCTTGCCTGGTTCCTTGCAAACTGTTGCAAAATGTTCAACCTTATACTAGGGTTGTCCTTAGAAGCAAAATCAGTTCAGGGTATCTTTTGCTTTCAGGCTGGCCTCATCCACACTGCAACATTGCTGCTGTTACTGTGAGGGCTGAGTCCCCTTTGATGTCAGCAGGGTGTATCAAAGCAGTTCCGCCGGTTCACATTGTCCTAAGAGGTCCTAAGAGCATAATTACACAAGAAACTTAATGAACAAAAGCTCTTTGATGCAGCAATGCCAATACTTTTGTTGTCATAACAGCAGCAAAGAAAAGTGAATATTTTCTGCTTGCCACTGACACCAGTGTGCTGGCAGAGCTGCACAGTTTGGTTGTTTTTCTCCCACAGCAGGGACACAGTGTCGGGTGGAGATTAGGAGATTAACCTCCATGTCATCTTCCTCACCTCTGTTAAGACCCTCCATAGATACCAAATACCATTGTTTGCAGGGATGCTGTAATGGAGAGATGTATTTGTTCTGATCTTGTATTCAGCTTCAGTCTTCTGCTTCTCTCCAGCCTGCTTCAGGCTTCCCTTCAGGAGAAGAGCTTACCTGCCTGAAAGCCTGAGTGCTTTTTCTCCTGTAGTAGCTGGTCAAATAAGACTTTACATCAAACTGCAAGCCTCGTCTCTCCTATGTTTGTCAGACACTGGCTACAACTGTGCTGTCACTAGACCCTATAAACTCTCAGAGAAACCCGAAGCAGAGTGTGCCATGGAAAATTATATGAAGAAATATTTCACTTCCATGTCAGTTTTTCTGCCCCATGCACTTCTGGAAAGTACACATGCACTTAATTGGTATTTTTCAGAATTTTAAAGCATATTGTCATGTATGTTGATTCTAGTTTTGAAATTATTTAGGTTTCAAGAGCAGTAGAGCATAGTCTCATCAGTAAGATTTCCTAAAGCTTATACAGCTTTGATTTTTTCCTGAAAGAAGGACATTCCTATGAAAATCCCATGAATAATTTTTAATGGTGATGTCGATGTTAAAGGAAAACCAGGCTTTATCACTTCACCATTGAAATCTGAACTCACTTATTCTTTTACAGAAAATGTAACAGAGACATGGATTGGATTATACAGTAATAACAGCCCTGTTGTTTTTGAGTGGTCAGATAGCACCCCAGTGAAATTCTCTAACTGGCACAGACAAGAACCCAACACCTTCCAAAGAACAGGACAGCTCTGTGTTTCAGCACAAGGACCTGTAAGTTTTCTTTTTAAAAGAATTAGGCACTTTTGGTTTAGCTCATAATAATTTTGTTTCTTGCTGTGCTGTACTTGTTTTAACCATGACCTGGAGTATGACTGTTTTTTGATTCGTAATTTGATTCATGTTATGATAAATGCAGTGCAGCCTTTAGAAACCAATGCATTTTGCAGTGCTGATGCACTGAAAATTAATCACAGATTTTGAGCTTATGTTCAATAAAAAATGCTACATCTATACAGCCTGCCAGATGGAAGAGAACAAACATGAGTGAGTATTTTGATAAAGTAATTTAAAATCCAAGTGGTGTGTATCATAATTTATGATGCATAAGTTCTGGCCTTGAAAGTTTCAAATTCATGTTTTGAAAAACTATCAGCTGTGCCTGTATTATCTTGGTGTAAATATCTATAAATTTTATGGAGCATCTTTCAAAATCATGATAGTCTAGGTCTGCGTAAAAATATAGAAGTTGACAGCAGGAGATTGACACCAAATCAGTCAGTTTAATTTACTTTTGCAATTGACAGTACTTAAACTCACTAATACATAACTTGCATATGTAGCACTATAATTTTTAAATTTTTTTTGCAAAGTATGTTCTGTCTGAGTGTGAAAACTGTGTCAAGAAGAGTTTCTGTTGTCTCTACAGTGGGTCTAGGTTGCAATCTTTAACTCAGGGAAAAGCCAAGACAATCACCATGACTGGGAAAAATGTGTTCCTATTGGAAGCAGAAAACAGGACTTGGGAGCAATTGGGGGTTTTAGATTCCAAAGTCATGTTTTACTCAGTTTGCAAGTGTAAACAAACAAATGAAAATATAAAATACAAAGGAAAAGGAGGTTCAAAATAAAATTTTTCAAGCATGTGCAGTATGTACAGATTTGTGAAAATTATAGGATACAAAATTAGTAATATTTTGAGTAAGGACTGTTCAAATACAAATATTAATCTTACAAAGAACTGTGATAGCTTGAAAGAAAAGTGCTCTGGCATAGCCATGGTGTTAGTTAATTAAGATGCTTTACATCCTGAAGACTGATTCAAAGAGATAAACCCATTTGTATGATTGATTTGAGACATCCTGCTGACAGTGTTGGTAGAAATAAATGGACCATCTAAGGATAAGTAAATGGAATGAGAAAAATCACTTATTTTTTAGTGAAGAGTTAAAATAGGGAGTGCAATCTAATGTTTGTACAGATATGCATGAGAATATGGGTATATACAGAATACACTCTTTTTTATTCCTTAGGAGGGACATTGGAGGATTAAAAAATGTGAAGACAAATATTTCTATATTTGCAAAAAAGCAGGGGAATTTAATAGTGTTTCTCCAGAACTGGAATCAAGTTGTGCAGAGGTAAGTGGGTTTGTGGTTGTTTTAGAACTATACTAATGACATAGAATTACAAAGGTGACCTCTAAATACAGCTACAGAACATATGGATGCAAATAGAGAGATAATTTTAGGTTTTCATATTAAAGACATGCATGTTTTGCTTGGAAAAATCTCATTGTTTGCTTTACAAGTATGTAAACTAAATTTTAATGTAAGATTAAAAGCCTTCACAAGATGCCTTTCATGGTTTGTTGTTTCATCAGTGACTGTGACCCAAGTTCCTATTTCTTTCTAGATCAAAAGTGAAGCCCTTTTGTCCACCATCTGTGCAAATAATGGCTGTTATATGATGCCTCATCCCACACATGGTTTTCATACATTGAAATGGAATGTCAGGGTGAAAAACAATCAGTTTCATTGATATGGAGGGTGAACTCTTCTACTCGTACATTAGAATTCCATTTGCTTTCAAACACAAATGGGATGGAGCACAGCTACCTAACTAGGACATTGCATCATATTTTCAGGCATTTAGGCTCTCTGTTCTGGTAGTAAAGGAAGCATATTAAAGTATGACTTTATTTGCCATCAGTTCCTTTTCACAGTGTGGAAAGGGGAAATTTGTTGAATTTCTGTTCTAGTCAAAACTGTGGCAGAAAAAATCTCACTTCTCTAACCTGCTTTACTATTTAGCTCATTGTCTTCCTTTTTATAATTTCTTGTCCTGTTTCTTGTGAAGTGAAGAAACACCACCGGTTCAGTTGAATTATAAGAAGCTTGAAGCTGAGCTGTGTGGAGTCAGATGCAGTCTTTCCCCGATGCAGAGTGTCCAGATCCAGAGTTCTTGTCACACCATTGTGGACGTTACTGCTTGGTTCCAGCTTAACATTTCCAAAAGTTTAGGGTGACTGCATTTACTTCATTTGGACCAATGTATTTCATCACTCAAGAATTTGGTGTGTTTTTAGTGTAAGGAAGGTTTGTCACAGTCCTGGCTGGGTGAAAAATGTGCAGGCTGTCAAGCTGTAGTCAGACGTTTGACAGCAATTCAACTTCTTCTCAATCCTGTGCCCCACAAGATTGAGTCTCAAGGTATTGAGCCACTGGTCACAAGTATTTTGATCTGCTCTGGCAGCTTCTACTCAGGATAAATTTCTACTTCTTGGTGTTTCACCCTGTAAAAACATTTGCTGAACCCTCTTAGAGTCCCTCACCTTTGATCCTATTCTTTCTAATGTGAAAAAAATTACACTCAGTTAATCAAAAGACTGAGAGGGTGTATTATCTCTTTATTCTCTTGCTTATTTAAAACATGTGATAAGACCAGGCAGGTTTTCTGCATGAACTCCCACCAGCAGAACTCACACCAGTCCAGGTGGTGTCTTTTGGACATGCAGGGGTGAATAGTCTGAAATAAAAGACTAATAATGAGATGAAATGAGGCAGGCTGACCACTAACTCAGTGTTCTGGCTCATCTGATTTCGACATTTTCAGTGACCTTGAGGGTAACTGCTCTTCAACCATGGTAGAAAAGAAAAATTCGATAGGGATGCCAGGGATCATCAGACAGAAAGTACAAAAGGGGAACAAGTTTTTAACAACTATACAATAATTAATAATCTATAAAATAATGTTCATTTCTTTTAAGGGATGGGAAAGACATGGTGGATATTGTTACAAAATCGACAGTACCCCTCGAAGTTTTGAACATGCTTCCAGTGGTTATTTCTGCCCACCTGCACTTGTATCAGTAACAAACAGGTAGTTAATCCTATTAGACAGTGTGAAGATACCTCTAACAAGAGCTATTCTAACTTTTTAAAGTGTTGCATGGCAAAAGATATTACCATTGTGAAATAATACTTGCTTGAGAGGTGAGCGTAATTACTAACATCAGCTAAAATCAAAGGTGTGCTTTGCTTTACTTTTTAATTGAAAAGAAATTGAGTAAAAAGCAACTGTTAGGCTAATAAACACAGCAATGTGCACACCTGGGCATGCAGGAATTTAAACAATACACTTTCTACTGGGGTATGTAACATCTTATGAAACTTTATTGGTGTACTTGGAAGGCATACTAAAGAATGAAGATATACTTACTTTTTATAATGAAAAACTATAAAATTTTAATCCAAATCAATTAATGTTTCATGAATGTTTCTATTTAAGTATTCATTTTATGTGAATTTTCAGCAAATAGGGTAAGAGAGTAAATGTTTGAAAGCACTAGTTGCTGTTTTCCCATGCTTTGTTCTTATTTACCTCTATTCCAGCTTTAGCAAGAGCTCTCTCCTCTGCAGTTGTCCAGATGCTTGGGTTTTCTCTGCTCTCTTTGTTATTTACTCTTTATGTTGGCTTTCCATTAAAATTTGACATAGTGATAGATAAATTACATAGATACTTTAACAGCTGCATATTTATTGTTCAAAAAAAACCCAAACAACCAAAAAAACCCCCAAACCTCAACAATATAAGGAGGAAATGTCTGCTCCCTTCAGACCAGGGGGAGTAACCAGCAGCAATCAGATAAATAGTGGGCAGGTATTTTAGGAAAACACTGACTACCCTACATAAGGATTTATATCAGTGGGAATTTGTCCTGCCAGGTTTCAGGATTGTGCCCAGGGCATGCAGCACTGAGCTGCAGTGTGACCATGGTCCTGTCAGGGGAGTAAAGGACAAAGTCTTGCAGCTGAGCATTGGCAGCTCCAATGTAGCAGGGAGCTGAGGGCATGCTGCACATCACTGGAATCATGTCTTCTCTTTTTCTGCTTTTTAAAATTTTTTCACTTCTGGGTGTAGCCATCACTAATTATGATGTTAGTTCCCAGTTCCAGTTAGCAGCAGTGGCAAGGAGTAGCAAAAACTTGTTAGTTTAGTGGTTTTGTTAAATTACTGTTGAGGTTTGTTGTTGTGGAGTGAAACTGCAGAAATTTTTCAGTTATTGATCCTAAAATGTTTATTAGATAGTAAGTTGTAGAGGAAGGAGAGTAGACTTAAAAAGAGAACACGCAGAGGAAATGAAAATGAAATACACATTCTGAGTTACTCACAGTGTTACAGATACATTCAGTTTTTTACATTAATGTCATCCTATATTTAGCCATTCTTTCCAGAGTTTGTGAAACCAGAAAGTCAAATGAGTCTTCTTCAAACTGGGAAACTTCTTTGCTGTATAATTTTTGTAGTCAGCTGATTAAATATGCTCATTAACTGAAACATTCTTGTCTAATCCTATACCAATTATAACACAACTAATTGCATCTCAGTGAAAATTGGATTACTATATACAACAATTATAACTTTCAAAGATATATATCTCTCACATAACTTTAGTGAAGAAATCAAAGAAGAAAAAAGTGGTTCTTTGTAGTCAGTTCAGCTGCTGCTTTGAGCCCTTCAGATCTGATTTCTTAGTGCTGGTTTGTGTGTCTGCTGGTTTCAGTAGGACACTTCTGTGCAGAGATTTTTCTTTTCTTACTTCTGGAGCCTTTTCAGACCCCACTAACTTCTTTCCTTCAGACAAGGAGTTTCTTGGTTTTATTTGTGCATCATTAATACATTCTGTCTTTACATCTTGTAATTTGAGCACTGAGGTTGTAAGATCTGATTCTAGTGTTTATGTGCTCAAGTGATGAAATAAATAGGGAAAAATTGTAGCTTGTGCTACAGAATTGTGCCTCAAATTCCTTCCAGCATTCTGCAAAGAAAATTAAAGAAACCTCTGTTATATTTTTCTCCTCTGAGATAATTTAAATAATTTCATAAGAGCTATTCACTGAAATACCAGTTTGCCTATTTTATTCTAAAAACCTTTATCTTGATTATTTTATTAAGGTTTGAACAAGCTTTTATCAACAGCATGATCCAGAGCATGGTAAAATCTGAGAGAACTTACTTTTGGATAGGATTGCAAGACCTTAACAACACAGGAGAATACTTTTGGCTAAGTACAGCAGGACAGAATCGCTCTGTGAGCTACACAAACTGGAACAAGTACCAGCCACGTGAGTAGCATGCTGGTAAAAAAAACAGTGATTTGGAAACTGGGGTGTGTGTTCTCTTCCCCGTGCCACCAGTGGCTTAGCAGGGAATGAAGAGTCCCAGTCTCTCCCTCCCTGCCTGGCCAAGAGAGCAGAGGGATAAATTTACATCTGCTGTTGGCTCCATAACTTCCTACCATGAATTGAATTAGGTGAGTCAGCAGCTGTGGAGAAGCTGGAGCTTCCTTCCCAGCTTTCCACCCAGGTGCTGTTATCCTGGGTTGTGGTGGGATGCTGGATGCTCACCCTTCCCACATGAGGCAATGGGAATATTAATAGAGTTTCTTTTGTGTAATCAAATGCTGAAAAAATTATTGGGGAAAAATTGTGGCTTCTGCTACAGACTTGTGCTGAAGTTGCCCACAGCTGGGCCATCCTTACAGACACAGCTAATCCCTGAAATTATTCTTTTCTCATGAGGGGTTTTTCATACATTCCTTTATGAACTATAATACATTTGTTGTATACATTGTATTAAAAAAACATCAAAAACCAAACTTGATGTTTTTCATGCATTCCTTTATGAACTTTTCAAGGGCTTCCTGAGACTCCCAGTAGCAGGTCCTAGAAAAGTAATGCATTTTATTCAGTAGCAGTCACAGTTTGAAATTTGCATTTTGTGTGAAAAATAGTCCAGAGGTTGCCAGATACATTTCTGTGAATAACAGCACTGTGTGGAGGCTTCTTCTTCCCCTTTAGTTTGATCTGGTTTGTTTCATAGTAATTCTAAGGAAAATATTCCAAGGAAACAAAAAGTGAAAAAATTAAATCAAAAAATTTAAAAAATCAACCTTTAAAACATAAACCACTCAGCAATACCTGAAAATAGAGACATAATTATAAAGATACTCCATTTCAATAATGGCTGTCTGATTTGGACTCTTTGCACTTATTGCTTTACTACTGCATTTTGCAAAATGTTTTTAATTGCATTTCTTCTCCTGCACTTTGTGAGAGGAACCATTTGTCCTGGTTCATTTTACAAGCTCAAGCCAGCCAAGACAGGCTTATAAACTGGCTGCTGACCAAAGAATTTGCTGGTTTCGTAAATTCATTAAGGTTTTATCCAGAAACTCATGACAATAAAACAACCACGTGGCCAAAAAAATCACAAAATTCAGATGTTTTATTCTGATATTCAGCACTCATTGCCATGTTTAGGTCATTCTGGAGGATGTGTGGCTATGCGAGGGCAACACCCTGTTGGTTACTGGGAGGTGAAAAGCTGTAAGAACTTCAAAGCAATGTCGTTGTGCAAGCAAAAAGTCAATTCTTATGAAGAACCTGATCTTACTTTTCAAAAACATTCAAGTTCTTGCTATTTTGGATGGGAGTCAGAACCTAATCTGCTCAACTGCTACAAGGTAGGTGTCATACTTGCTTTGAGTTTTTCTGATTCTACACCAACTTAAGGATATGCTGTTCCTGAAACAATTTTGATAAGGCATTATTCTTTCACTCAACAAACCAAAATTTCCTGTTACCATCCTGCACTGCATGTTAAAGTGAGTGGAAGTAATAAGAATCAGAGCTATACTTGGAATATACATGGCTTTAGTTTGGAAAAACTGTGACTAATATTTGATTTTTATGGGTTTCTCAAAAAAGTGCTCTCTAAAATCAACTACATTTATGACAATGTTTATTTTATTGCAGATATTTCACAATGAAAAAGTTCTGATGAGGAGAACATGGCATGAAGCAGAAACGTTATGTCAAGATTTTGGAGCCCATCTTGCTAGTTTTAGCCACATCTATGAAGAGGCATTTTTAAACAATCTATTATATACAATTTTTGATAGGTAAATATATTTTTAACACCAACAAGACTTATCTTAATCATATTAATCTACAATTCACGTTATTCCATCCTCTTTACTAGTGTCCAAAGAGGTCCCTACTCTAAAATGAACTTAAAAATGGGTGAAATGCATCAGCAACACTGCAGTGTTTCTTTTTGACAATGATCTTTGTGGTAAATGTTGAACAGCTGTTATTGTCAAAGTTGTATTTTTGTGAGTTAACATTCGTCATTGAAATGGAGGTTCAACAATTTTAATCCTATTTTAAATGCTTTCATCTTGTAAAATATAATCCAACATTTTAGTAGGAAAGCAGAAGGTTATTTCAAGGATACTAAGAAGTTAAGAAATGTATTATGGAATGATATATTGAATTCAAGAAGAAATGAATACGTTCATTTGTACTATTAAAAATTATTTCTGAAATGGCTAAGGAAAAAGTGCATGAGAAACATCATTTTCTTTGTTTCTGTTATAGAACAGAAGAGAGACAGTTCTGGATTGGATTTAATAAAAGAAATGCACTTTCTGGAGGGACGTGGCAGTGGTCTGACAGAACACCTGTAACTATCTGTTTACTCTGTATTTCAGTAACCTGTCCAGTCATATCTGAGCATACATTGAACCAAGGCAAAGGCTTTTAGACATGGGCAACTGCTATTAATGGTGTCAAAAAGTTGTTATGTTTCATAGCTATTCAGTTATTTTTACAGAGAAGTCTGATATAAGATGGGTGAGTTGGATGGGACATTGGGAGAACATGACTATGGACCCTATTATTTCTATTTTACCATTGTAATTAGGGTGGTCCTCTGGTTGTTGCTTAGATGTTCTTATTGTACACACACATCTAAATCCTTCCTTTTTCTCCATGATGAGGTTTTTAAAGGCTTCATCTTGGATTGTCAGGGAAAGAATGAATGTGCTGTTTTCAGGTTGTATCTTCGTTTTTGGAGGACAAGTACATTGAAGATGACTCAAGAAGCTGTGGTGTGTTCAAAGTAAACAGAACAGTCTTTCCAGCTCACTGCCATGAAAAGCGTGAATGGATATGCAAAATACCAAAAGGTGAAATGTTAATTAATGTGAATTGTCTGTTGTACTCATTATTGGCAATTCAGTAGAGACAAGGAAAAAAACTATCTAAAAGTCTCCTTTTTAGCCACTTCTGGAGTTCTCACTGGTCTTCTGCATGAAGTCATGGCAAAGCTGTATGGGTTATTCCACTTATATTTGTTGTCCAGTCAATAGATCTAATCTGAACAGTCAGTTTAAAAACATATAGCAGGATTAGCAGTTAGTTAGAAATACTCACTCGAAATTGTTATTCATAAAAACTACTGTAAATGTTTTTTAGTGAATATGGCAATTACTTTATTTTATTGCATGTTTAACTATTTTTGTTTATCCCTGAACAAGAATAGCAATACTCTTAATGATTTTTGATATGTATTTTTTTTTGTAGGTGTTAAACCAAAGAGTCCAGTTTGGTACACAGCTGGTATGAAAATATTTTCTTTTTTTCATCTTGAAACAATGTAACTTGGGAATGTATTTCAAGCCTTTGTTAAAAATAAAATAACTAAAATATCCTAAGTTGAAAATTTGCGGTAAAGAACTCTGTGGGAACTTCTTGTTGCAGATCAAATCTGCCACTGTTGTTTAGGACACCAGAGCTTTGGTTGGGTTAAGGAATATTGCCAGTAATAACCACAGGAGTTTGATAACCTCTCCATCACTTTAAAACTGCCCTTCTGTTAAGATTGGACAACTCCCTTGATATTACTGCAGTCTTGGGGGAGAGAATATTAGAAAAAAAAACACCTTGTAGTCCCTTTTTCCCCCCACAAATTGATATGTTAGATATGCTGCTGCTGTTCTAGTGGCATATTTGTCCTCTGACATGAGGCTGCAGGTGGACTGTAGGGGTAAATAAAGATGAGACTTGAAATGAGTTTTTTGCCCTTGCACACCACTGACTCTTTTGCTCGTTTTCTAGACCTGCCCTGGTCATATTATCAAGGATCAGAATATCTTTTCCATGTGAGCCCTGCGGAATGGGAAACCTGTAAGTTTGTCTGTGGCTGGCTTCGTGGTGGAATGGCAATAGTAAATGCTTCTGGTGAACAAACCTTTATTCAGAATAAAATAAGGAAGGTAAGAAAAAGTACCCCTTTTAAAAAATAAATCCTCAGGTGGTAACTGGCTATTTTCTGCTGTATCTTTCAGAGAATCTGTCTACCAGGTAGAATCCAGAAGACATTTTGCTTTAGAAATAATGTTCTTGCTGTCTTCATTTCCCGTATCTCTCACTGAAGCCCTGTTTATCTACTGATGTCAGTTACATTTCAAATCTGCAGAATCTGCTCTGCTATTGAGCAGGTTGATCAATCTGCCTCAAAAAACTCAAGAGGAGCAAAAACCAGCTTCCTGTCCCAAAGCTGGGAAAGTAACTGGGGGCAAAGAGAAAGGTGTGTTTCACCTGGGGAGTACCTCCTTCTCTGTATCTTCCTCTCCACCCACCCCTTTCTGATCAAGGGGAGCCCTCATGGTTCCTCGTATTCACACAGTGTTTCTGCATCACTGGGATGTCTCCTGGTCCAGTTGCAGCTCTGCTCCATTCCCTTTTTGTCACTTGGCAGCTGGTGATCAGGTAGCAATACAGAGGGATGTTACAGAGGGTGTGTTAGCATGATGTGGGCAGCAAGTGCAGATGTTTGAAATGGTCTCCATAGTTTAAATCTTCAACGTGATCATTTGGGAGGTGAGAGAGCTGGCCGAGAGTGGAAGATTGCCAATTTCTCTGCATCTTAATTATATCTAGAGCTCTAAAGCAGAGGTGAGTGCTTATGACCATGGAAAATAGATTATCTTTTCCTCTGTGTACCCCACCTTGGGTAATGTTCCAATGAGTCCACAGATTTGTATGATGTCCAATGAATTAAACCCCCTTGTGACTACGGATTTTTATTTGGGGAAAAAAAAGACATTTTTCTCTAAATTTCCTCCTTTGGTTTACAGCAGAATTTCTCTAGAACCTTTCTGATGTAACAAACAGCTTTGAAAGTGAGAAATAGCTTCACAATCAGATGAATTCCCAAGAAACTGAGTCTGTTTCCTTTTAGGTGTTCTCAGTAAAAGCAAAATAATAAAAATTTTAAAAATTAATGCAAATAATCTGTCTGTCTTACTGAGGACAAAATTCCACAGCTGAAATGTAAAGGGATATCGTGGTGTAACCTTTAAAAGAACATCCAGTTCTGGGTCAAAAAACTCTTGACCCACACTTACTGTGTACAGGCCTTCTCTGCTTTTAACTTGTAACAGAAAGCAAAAATAGAGTTGTGTTGTATTAATATGGGGTCTTTCAGTTTCTAAGGAATTATGTATAATTTTTACCTCCTATTTAAAAGCATGATGAAATGGGTTTAAACCAATAGATCATGTCAGAAAAAGCTTATAATGAAAAGCAACAAAACTGACTATGGCGAGTTTTCTTCTTCCACATCTACCAGAGACTGTGATGTGATACAATTACTACATTACCTAACTGAATATTTATTACTTTAAAAATTATATAAATTTAAAAAGATAAATATTTTTTCAATGTAAGATCACTTAAAATGGATAATCAGAATGCTGCTTTAAAGCCATGTTTACTTATATGAGATCTTTTAGAAGTGGATTTATCATTAAAATTAGTGGGTATTTCAAAAGTTTGTGAGCATTCTGCAATGAAAAAGCAAAGTTTAGCCTCTTGACACTGGAAATCATCTTAACTTCCTGGAATTTTTGTCTCAGAATGCAAAATACACAGCTATTATAAAGCCTGTTGGCTTTGGTTGAGCTTTCTCAGCATAGCCGTGTTTGTCCCTGAGTGATTGTAACTGGTTTCCTGTGGAAGCAGAAGTAAGTCTGGCAATCTCTAAAATAATACTCAACAGTCCAAATAGACTTTGCATGTGTCATTTGAAGACTTGGTCAAAATTTCTTAGCATGGAACTTGGAGTCACATTTTTCACTATTTCTTTAAAACCTGTAGTATGTAGGCTGAGTGCTGTGATAAGGAAACTAAACTCAGGGGCAGGCAGTACCAAATTAGAGAACATTCCAGAGTCTTTTCTTTGCCAGAAATGTCTGTTTTCTTCATTTGATATTGCTAAGTAAGATGTAAACTGGAGAAATCCTAACTGTAACTCCAAGGACAGTGTGGAAACACAAGACAGGCTGGAGTTCAGTTCTTTCCGACAAAAAAAATAAATGCCTCACAGAGACAAGGTGGCTTCTCTAGTGTCCTGCACATTCAGAACTCTTCTTTTTTTCTTTTTCCAAAAGGCCCCAAACTGTGACTGAGTGGCTAACCCTGAAAGTGAAACCAATTCATAGCTTAAGCTAGAATCAATTCAACAAAGCAGTAACACATGGCTGTTGGAATTACATTCTTTCTGTGCCTTTTCAATAACACTTTGCCTTTTAGAAGCAAAGATCTAGATCCTTTCATGAGAACAGCAATCAATCTGGAAAACATCTCTAGAAAACTCTGGTATGAGCCATGGAAAGTTAGTAAATGTTCAGAAAAAGCATTTTGAAAACATTGAGGATCAGCACTGTATTAGTGCTTAAAGGTAGTAGTTGCTATTGTTTAATTTTAGGAATTGGGAAAAAACAAATTCTGGGCTAAGATAACAGTCTTTTCAAACCAGATAGGCTGTAAATTCCTAAAACTGTAAATTCTTAGGTCAAAGAAGACACATCAGCAATCCTGTGAAAATATGGGAGCTAAATCATGCTCTGCTCAAGCGAATAACCCCACTGAAGTTACATAAATTATCATGGGCAGGATTTAGCACTTGCTCTTCCCATTGGAACCCAATGGAGATGCTATTTGAGTGCACGGTGTGACTTTAGGAGTTTGTTAATGCATTGATAGGAGGGCAACAACAGCTAAAGACATGGCAAAACATTTCCTTTACAGCTATCGAGCAGTGATGTTCACTGGTGGATTGGATTGCACGCAGAAAACCTCAGTGATGGATTCCGGTAAGAATTCCTATGTGCCACAGCTGCGGTGAGCTGTGCTTGGCATGCTCTGCCTCAGCATGGTGGGCCAAAGCAGTTTGGTGACTGAATGGGATATTCAAGAGACAACTTCAATTCTCATATAAATATCATTCAGAATAATATTGCTCCTAATTTATCTCTATATTGTGGTATTCCATCGGACAGGGTTGTAAAACTTTTATTTGGGTGGTTGTTTACCTCCTCCCTTGCATCTCCTTTTGAACCTTTCAATGGAGGGTGTCATTTTTGGTAAGGATAGGAAAAAGTGAAACTTCTGTGTTAATATTTCTGTGCAGCTGGAGGGATGAATCGCCAGTAACATACCAGAACTGGGATGAAGGGAGGGAAAGAGATCTGCAGAAACCAGGGAGAAGATGTGGCTTCATTTCTTCTCAAACAGGTTTCTTTTATATTTCCTTTTGCTGCAGTAATTGCAAATTGATTCTGTTGTTGGCCAAAGGGTTTATATTTTTTTTTCACTGCTTTTGAGAAATGCAGTCCATATTAAAGTCCTGTTCTATTATCATAATTTGCATAACTGCTTCAGTGATTAAGGAAAGAATAGTGAAATAACATTAACATGCTCAGAGACTAGGTTATAGGGTTTAAAAGTGTATTAATAGTTACAGCTCTCTAATGTCAGAATACAAAAACTCCAGTGATACTGATACTTTAGTTTTAATTGGGCTTTTATGTGGCACAGCAACAATGTTAATGCATTGCTCGTGTTCACAGACAGTTTTCTCATAACCAAATGACCCAGATGGACTTAGCAACAATTTTTCCTACATCTATAAACTGGTTTTCTATCAGCACACAACTTATGTATTCAGGTTTTTACCTTATTTTTGATCCCATAGCCAATCTGCTGAGGAATTTTTACATGCCATAATTTTGGTGCTAGCCTTTCAATCATGGCAAAGCTCTATATTTTACTAGAATATAAAAAAAAAAAAGTCACAGTGCTTCTGGTTTAGTGATTTGTATCATCTCACAGTGTCTGTTTTCTGGTAATCTGCAAGTCATATGATAAAGTAAACATGTCAGGTTCCAAGGGAAAATAAAAATAGCCAACTTTGTATTTGTGGGAAGAGCTGAAAAAGATTAATGCAGCTGCAGTCTTGTAATCCCAGCCTCAAAAGTCAAAACTGAAAGAATGTAAACCTTCTTTTTTTCCACGCATAATTTTGGTGTTTTTGAATGCTTGAGTTTGCCATTGCCATAGTTAGTATCAGATAAAAGGAAGAGATGCCCACCCTCCCCCCTCAGCTGGCCAAAAGTGGGGGCTGGCCAAAAATTTGTTGAGTTTCCTGAAAAGTGTGTTTTCCTCCTAAGCAGGTCAGTGTTTTATATCATCACCTGGATCTTGCCAAAATTTTTCAATGAAAGGAAGTCAAACTATTTTATCTGGAAGGCTTTCTTTTTTTTTTTTTTTTTTGGCATAGCTTTTTCTAAAATAAATGATGATATAGTCATATGTTACGTGACTCAGTGTAGAGGAATTGAACTGGAAGTAAAAGTATGTGCCCCATGACCCTTTAAATCCACTGTAATGCAGTATGTCCAAGCGTAATTGATGTAGAATCTCTTTTTAGTCAAACACTAAACAATATTTACCTAAGCTAGCTAAGAAAAAAACCCTTTCCAATTCTCAAACCAACACTGAACTGTGATTTTTCTTTTTACTCAGGACTCTGGGGTGATGAAAACTGTACTGTTTCTCTTCCCTGTATTTGTAAACGTAAAATTCCGAAGAAGATAGAGAAAGAGATTCCTAAAGACCCGAACCAACAAGGAGCATGTCCCAAAGGCTGGTTGCACTTTGGATTCAAAGTAAAACCCTTTTTTGTGCTATTTCATTATTCCAAATACATTCCATATGTAGGACAGAAATTGTACTTAAGGATTACTTAATATTTGAAGGTTTTCTTACTTTTTGAAAACAGGGCCTTTAGGTTTATAACCACTGACACAGTGATACAAAGATCTATTGCTGTTAAGTAGCTTCCTGCACTTCTAAGGAGTTGTCTTAATAAGGTGTTAATATTTTTACTTTAGTTTCAGGGAGTAAATATTCATGTATGCAAAAGCCATGCAGTTGTGTTTGTGCCTTTGTCATTAAAAGCCTCCTCCATCCTCTCTTTTCTATGTATGACAATTTCAAGTGTCTTTTATGCTGTCAAAAGAGGTCTCTAACCCCTTGATGTACTAAATGGATCCCTAATTGCTGCTGTCCTCTGAAACATGCAGTTTCAAATAGGCTTCATTAAAGATAATTATAAGCCAAAGTCTATTTGCAGTTGAGGGTCAAAAGGTAACTATTTCATCTGGCTTCTCTTAAATGCTTAAGTTCCTTAATAGCAACGTGCATTGAGGTGGCTGAATTTATCCCACTGCTCACTGCAGTGGCAGCAAGGATAAATTTAACCTCAATTGTGTTTGCTTTGTAACAACTGCTTTGAACGCAGTCCAGATCACAGCTGAAAACTAATGCTGAGCATGCTGGAGATGTCCATGGCAGGACAGAAACCAGTGAAATATTCAACATTCAGTAACAGCATCTGAAATGTTTTAGTGATCACTCTTAGTGATGGATAAATGACTGGAGGAAAACAAACAAAGCAACTTTGTTGGTTTGGTTTTGTTTTTTGAAACAGTGCTTTTTAATACAAATTCCAAGGGATCCAGAACATCTGAGAAACTGGTACTCTGCACAAGAATTCTGCAGTAACTATGATGGGTCACTTGCTGTCCTGGAAGATGAACTGGAGCAAGGTAGAGTGCTGAAAATATAGTTAAATAAATAAAACATCACCTTCATTAGGATGCTGTAGTAAAGTTTAATCTTGGATACAGACTTGGGAAAGAAGATTGTTCAACTCTTACCCATGGTTCCACTGCTTTAAACACATTAATGTTTCTCTTGCCCAGTTTCCCAAAATTTAAAGGTTCACTGAGAAATATGCCAGGTACATTTTAAGGAATAATTGCAAATTCTTTTGGGCTTGCCTTGCTTTAAAATACTCCCAAAAGTGGAATACCCATTTAAAAATTTGCTATTTAAAATTTCTACCTTATTATCTCATTTTTATCTTTTAGTAATACTTAAAATCTTATCTATAGTATAGCACTAGGCTGGAACTGTCAGGGAAATAAATGCCAGCAAATTTGGAAATAATTATAAACCAAACTCATAAAAAAACCGTAGTTGAATTTCACACACTTGTAAAACCACTTATTTGGAGGTGGGAGAAATCTCACTGGCTATCTTTAGTTGACAAATCTTCAACTAAAACTGAGAAAAGCTTCTTCAATTGGACTGTATTATTGTGTGACTGGTATTATTAGTTAATGGACTTGATCCAAACCCAATTGAAATTAATCAATTTAACCAAATTTATAGTTAGATGATACTGAAATGCCACTCATTCTTATTTTCTAGTAACTATGTAATATCATTGATTGGAAATTAATTTTTTCAATGCTTTAGTGTGTTGCAAGAGACTTCATCTATCCCTAAATGCTGACCAGTTTATTTTACTTTGTTTCTGTTTCATTTTCTAGCTTTCATAACAATGAATCTGTATGGATGGAAAACAAGTGTTTGGATAGGTTTCCAGAGTGACGACTATGAAAAGCAGTTGAATGAAAATCCTCAATTGTATTCCAACTGGTCGCCAGTTGAAGTAGTGGATGTGAGTATTTTCAGGGGGGTAAAGTAAGAAGTTGACAGTAAGAAGTTGGTTTTATCCATAAAAATCATGATTTCCATAAGACAGGGCCAAAGTTGTTACAGCAGTTTAGGCTGCTCTTAATTTTTGCTGTGGGCACAGATTTACAGGCATAACTAGAAGTAGCAAAAAAGACACTGTTGAGACAGACATTTACAGAATTTGTGGCTCTACTCACATTCTCTTGCAGCTGGTTTTAAGCAGCAAAGTTGGAATCATGAGGTTAGGATTATTGCTTGGTCTGAGCAATGTTTAGGAACAAGATTATGAATTTCCTGTTTTAATATATTGTTTTACAACATGTTAGTCCCAAATGGGGTTAGCATTTTAGTCTGTTCAGTGAAAGCTTGTGACTTTTTAATTATGAGGTTATTGTTACAAATTGTATTTGTGGGACTGCTCATTGTTTTACCTAAATATTTTTATAGACACTTTCAGATTATTATTCTCCTAAAATTGATGTAATAACTATGCATTGTTTTACACAGTGTATTTTTAAATTAATATAAGGTTCTGTGTTGATTGCAGAGACAGCATTTTAACATTGAAGATCAACTTCCACTGTGTACATTGGTATCAAATAACCCTAATTTTTATTTTACGGGAAAATGGTACTTAGAAAACTGTCAGAAAAATTATGGGTTTGTCTGCCAGAAGACTCAGGGTAAGGTTTTGTCTTGCTTTGCTTCTGTTCTCTTTTCTTACTATATGGAATTTGTCTTACTTTGTTTTTATCTAGAAGGAGCTTTTTGTAAGTGTCTCTAAAACAGGGAACATAAAAGATTTCTAAGATAGTTCGCTATTTAGACAGAGTAGCTCTACAATATTTAAATCAGTAGTTGGGACGTAGAAGTAATTGCTAAAAAATCTCCTGTTATTACATTCTCCTCCTAACTTTGAAAAGATTTGAGCATTCTGTAGTGTATCTTTGAATTAGAAATAGAGATGAAATTTCATATTTTCTGTCATGGCCACAGAGTAACCACATAAAATTGCAAAAGGCTAAACTGAGGGTAATTTTGATGAAAATATGGTTTAGGGTGGGGGTTGTAATTGCAATGTTAGATCAGAATAGACTCTAGAAAATATATTTATCTGAACAATGTGGACCTGACTGTCTTATTGAGAAGAGCTTGGCTTCTCATTTCAAGTACCAGACTTCTCTAATTCTGGTACCATAAAGTTCCCTTGCCAGAAGCATAAAGTGTTTGGGAGGAAGGTGGTTCCTTGTGTTTCCTCAAGCCAGGTTCTGGTGCTGCCTCTGGGCTGGGAGCAGCTGTACAGCTCTGCAGCCCTGTCCAGGGGCAGCTGCCGCTCTGCCAGCAGGACTGGCACCCAAATAGAGCAGCAGCACATTACTGACCCTGGGGCAGAGGGAGGGCTGTAATCTGAGCCTGTAAAGAGTCTCCTTGGCAGCTGCCTTTACTGCGGGGGTGGTTTTGTATGGCTCAGCTCTATATTATGTTTTCAGCCCTAAATTTAACCCTGAAATGAAGAGACAACGCTGTGCTGCTGCTGCCTGGGAGGGGAGGCACGGCCAGTTGGGAAGCAGAACAAGTCCAAGCTTTGGGCAGTGTTTTCGTGTGACCAAAGCATAGCTGGATTTTACATCATTTATTGGGAATTACGGTTGTGGGAAGGGCTGGAGTGATCCAGTACATGGTGCAGAATAAATAAATAAATGTGCATTCCTGCTGGATTGTTTCAGTTACATCCCAAACGTTTGTATTTTAACCCCTTGGTGCTGCTTGAGACAGATGGAGAAGGCGTGGAAAGGCAGGAAGGAGAGCAGCTGCCTCGTGGTGGCTGGTGTTCTGGTGAGGATTTGTGGTGAGGATTTGTGCTGCAGTGGGTGCTTAGGATCCTACCCACGTTTCCCAGCTGTGCCACTGAAAGTTGGGAATAAAACTGTCCAACACAGTTCTTTTCTGATTAGAAAGCTGCATTACTTCATTTCAGTGCCAGGCGTGCAGGGACTATCTCCTCCTATTCCATGCCCTGCAGCCAGCCAGCAGACGAGTTGAAATCTGTGAAACCTATACATATTCATTACCTTTCCCAAAACTCATACATATATGCTAAACATTCCCGAGAATTCTTTTGCATATTTAAATTGCATCTCAGAGTTTATTTACATTTTTGAGGGTCTCTGGCAGCCATTTGGGGAACATCCCATTACTCAGATTTTCGTTTTTTGGTCATAACCCTCCAAAACAGGTTCTTTTCTTGGAAGGAATCCCAGTGATGTGGGCTGGTCGAGCTATACCTTCTTATCAGCCTTGCACAGGCCCACAGTCTTTAAGATGACCACTTGCACACGTTAATATTTGACTAAATGCTGTCAGTTAAAGCTAAAGGAATTCACAATATTTAAACGCTATTTGTTGCAATTAAAGATTTTCCCTGCAGGGAGGTGAATCTGAGAGTGGCCCATGGGCTGTGGCTCGGGGCTCCCCCATGCACAGCAGAGTATTCCTGGGTTAAATGGACCCTCCTGGGTTAAATGGACCCTCCTGCCTCCTCAGTGGGACACCCATGGCACAATCCCAAACAATCAGTTTGCTAATTCAGCACAAAACTTTCCTACATTTTTCCCCCTCCTGCTTTATTTATTTATTTATTTATTTTCATTAAACTAATGTAATCTTCTGCAGCTCTTTACAGGCTGTGTCAGCTTTGTGCAGGGTCAGGCAAACACCAGACCAGAGAACTTGCAGCAGGAGGAGCAGAGAAGCAAGGAAGGGAGTAGTGAGGCAGCCTCTTGCTGGCAGTAGTGAACTGCTAAATTTGCTCAAGTGTCCAAACAAAAGTGTCAGTTCCTGGAAAGATGAGCTGGTGCTTTGCCTCTGCCGTCCTGCTTGCATTCCATTTCATCTTTTCTGAATTATTTTCTGAAGGAGGCTAAAATGAAAGAAAGCAGCAGGGGATCTGATCTGAGCTCTGATCTCTCAGTTTTGCTTGACTTATTTTGTCAGCGATTTACAGCATTTTCTGCCTTTTTTAAAGCAGTGACACACACTGAAAGCTGGAACAAAACAGGGTGCTTCAGTTAGCTCAAGAGCAGAACCTTTTCTTGCTTAGAAATTTCTAATTTTAAATGGTTTGTGAATGACAAGTAAGAAATTAATTTACTATTTTAAGATGTTTGTTAACACTCCTCCTTCTCTCTTGGTCATGAAGGGAACCAAGTCTAAAAACATTCTACTTTGTAGCAAAGCAACCACTTCATTCTGTAATCACACAGAAGCTTTACAGTGAAAAGTAATTAATCGAAACTGACAAACAGGATCAAAACTGTAGCATTTTTTGAAGTACACTGGAGGCGTTCACACACATTAGCAAAGGCATTTGCCTCCTGTAAAAGAGCATCCCAGACTGGACTGGGGTGAGATGGTCTCTGTTTCCTCCTTTTTTTTTTTTTTAATCATGGGAGACTGTCTCTCTTTCTTAAAGCTAAGAACCCTGCTTCTTCCTTTCATTGTTTTGGACATTCCTGTGTTAGTTTATCATCAAAAAGAGATTTAAGTCTCCATGCACAGGGAATTTCTCTTTAAGTGCCACACTGTGATCTTCCCCTCATTGGCTCATGGATATTAAAGATGAGTTCAAGAAGCTCCCAAGCATTATTATCCCATTGGCTGTATCACTACAATCATTTTTGAGGCCAGGCCTTATGATGTAAGCTGATTGTGGAAATTATTAATAATGATAGGTCAAAAAAGAGGTAATCTAATTTGCATGCAAGGTATCTGGGGATAAAAACACTCTGCAGCCCACTGCCACTGGACATCTGGGATATGCCCAGATTCCAGGTGATTTCTTACTGACCTCCAAAGGTGCAGTCAGTGGAACTAACCTCAGTCAGGTTTGAGTCATGTTTTTTAATACATTCAACTCAGTCATTCCTGTAATGAGTTTTGTGATGGAATTTCAGATACTGTTCTAGTAGTCATTGTCTTTTCCTTTTTAAATTTCACAGTGCCTTCCTAAAACCAAGAAGTTTGCAATTTTGTGTTTGTAGGAGCTGCTCAGCTGTGGTCAAGTTGTCTGTTTTAAAAAGAAGTTATTTTTTTCTGTTTGTAACAGACACATCCAGGCACATTATCAATGCATCTGACATGTATCCTGTGCCAGACACTTTAGAATATGGAAACAGAACGTATAAACTAATAAGCGGGAATTTTACATGGTCTTCAGCTTTACAAGCCTGCATGGCAAACAGTGCAGAGCTGGTGAGCATTACAGACCAGTACCAGCAGGCTTTCCTCACAGTCATCGTCAACCGCCTGGGATACAACCACTGGATCGGGCTCTTCACTGCCGACGTACGTACGAGACTCCTGGCTGGGAATAGGATGCTGCAAAGGAGGTTTTCCAGGAACAAGCTAGTGAGCTGTGGCATTGATTTGTAATTGCAGAAAGTTTGCATCTGGAGATGAAACCCTGTGCCTGGTTTGGTACAATGACCACTGAAAACTAAAACCCATAGAAAACTTCTAAAAACATGGGGAAAAAAAATCTCTTGTAGTGTCAACGTTGAAATTTCATTGTTTGCTTTGTAGTGGCCCAATGGCCCAAATAACTCCCTGCTGAAAACAGAAAATTAAATGTAGTTTGTAGTCTCCCAAAAGTGAGCTGGGAGGATCCTTGGCTCTGCCTTTTGTTGATCCTTCTGGATCCACTGAGCCTTTAGAAAATTAAGACATTCTGTAATGCCTGGTGAGGATGCTACCAAAAGAAGATTAATGTAAATTCTAAACGTAGATTAATTTACGGTGCTAAAGTATAGCAAAAAGATAACCTGAAATTTGTTTTGGCAGAATGGGCTTAACTTTGAATGGTCAGATAGGACCAGGTCTTTGTTTACCTTCTGGGAAGACGATGAGTCCCAGGCCTTTGGCAGCTGTGTTTACATGGATACCTCAGGGCACTGGAAAAGTGCAAATTGTGAACAACTTCTGCAAGGAGCAGTTTGCCATGTGCCACCCAGTAAGTCAGTCAAGGTTTATATTAAATCTTTGCATCTGCAAATGTGTGTACTGACAGTGGAAATATGTGAAAGGAAGTTAATTGGTTAGAGGTTAAGCAATGTTAAGCAAGGTTGACTATTATTTAAAACTAAAGCATATTTCTCTGTATTTCCTATTTGTGAAACCATTTTTTTCCAATAAAATATTGGCCATCAGGTCGGATCTGCAGGAGAATGGAAAGAGATCTTTAATAATAGAAAAGACACAGGAAAATTACTTACTCTGTCTCTTCACTGAACACTATATTATCTGTGAAAAATGAGGATTGCTAATGACCTAGCTTGAAGGGAAATAAATCCAGTTTGCTGCAATTAACCATGGGATGGGAGAAGGGAAGAATTTAGAGCAAAGTGAAAAATTAATCATATCTTTGCTGATGAACACATCAAAGAATGTGCTATTCTTTTAGTAAAGATAAGAATATTTTTCTGTATCCTAAAATATGTTGTGTTTCCTGCAATGCTCTGTCAGTTATCTGGGCTTCAGTTAAATCCAGAATTCAGGTCTGGAACTTCATTCGGTTCAGGACTGCAGGGTCTCGTGGCAGCATCCAGTTCTCCAAATAGTTCCCATTCAGCAGTGTTGGTCACCTGGGCCCCTGGTTTGCTCATGACCACATCTCTATCAGTTAGATTGTCCTGATCCTGCTGTTGTAATCCAGCAAGGTTTTTGATGAGGAATTAAAGCAGCTGTACTCATTTGATACAAATACATGCAACCGCTAGATTTTCACTTTGAAAAAATAGAGGCATAACACAATAGCATCCTTATTAGCATTACTCCAAAACAGTGTGTGGAATGTTATATTAATGTGTATTTTGTTGTGCCAATAAAGCTGTGCTGTTACTTCTATCACAGAAAAGAAACTCAATGCCTATAAAGGCTTATGTTCAGAAAAAACTGTACCCTGGATCAAATTCAAAAACAGTTGCTACAGCTTTTCCACAGTTCTGCAGGGCATGAGTTTTGATACTGCATATGAAGTCTGCAAAAATCAAGGTAAAGTGATTATTTTGTAGCTACCAAATGTCATTGTGATATCTTAAAACAATATTTATTTTCTGAAATGTCTGAAATCATGGCATATGTTTTCTCTGTTTCAAGATAACAAAACTCATAAGCCAACTATGAAATTGGAGGCAACGTGTATCAAAAAAATGTTCCTTTCCATGTGAAAATACTGGTTTCTCCAATAAAACATAACATGAACTTTTTTCCTTTCAAATTTGTTTTAAATTAATGTGAGAATAGTTTTATATTTGCCCGAGCATTTTCACATTAACTTCAAATTTAAGAACTTACAATGTATAACGAGACTTTTCAAGCTTTTCAGTTGACTCATTAAATGTTACCTTTTAATGGCATGGATTGCTTTAAAATTTGTTCTGTGTTTAATTTTTAGGATCAAATCTTCTGACTATTCAAGATGAAGATGAAAATGCCTTCATTTTGGAAGAATTACACAATTTTGGTTATTCGGTACAAATGGTTTGGTTGAACATCCTGCTTGTTACAGACAGTAAGTTTGGAGAGGAATAGAACTGCATGTAAAAATCTGGTTTGGGTTTTGGTTATTTTCCAATAACCATTTCCTGAAACACTTATCTTTTGAGATTTTGTTCACTGATTTGTGCCTGTTTATGATGTAGTAAAACCAGTGAGGCTTTCTGCAATCATTACCAGTATTCTGAATACTCTATATGCATACATGCATGTAAATGCTTTTTTTTCCTTCTTAAAGATGCACTACAGACTGTTTTCTCTGTTAACTATGTAGGATGTTTTTAAACCCTTCAAGAAAAAAAGTAATACAGTGGCCAAACAGATGAGATCCTAGTATTACTGGTATTTTTTATTTGAGGTTAAATCCAACTGAAACAGAAATATTTCTCAAAATACTATTCTATTTTGTAGTAATTTTTAACTTCTGCCCATAGATGAGACAATCTCCTGGTTTGATGGTTCTCCTTTAAATTATTCTAACTGGGGCATTAGAGAGCCTGAATTTGATCATCTCAAAGGGAATTTCTGTGTCAGCTTGAGGACCACAGATGGAGTCTGGCAATTATCTCCATGCAGAGAAAAGAAGGGTTTTGTATGTAAAATGGATGCAGGTATGTGCTTCTGTAAAATAAGGCAATTCTGTCCTTATAAGCATTGTTTTACTTGTTCCTTGTCGCTTGTTTACTTGGTGTCAGTTTTCATTTAATTACTTCTGTCCCTTGGCATTGAAAAAAAAAATAGCTCTAGAAGCCCCGGGCAGTTGGGGTGAGCTCTGTTTGGGGAGCCTGGGCAGCCACTGCATCAGTGCCAACTGCAGGAGCCTTCCCCAGGCATCAGGGTGACCTCCACAGCCCCCACCAGGAGGGCACCTCCAGCCTGGGAGAGCTGTGCAGGCACCACAGCAGGAATTCAGGTCTGGGAGAGCTCAAGTGTTTCCAGAGCCTACACAAAATGCCTCAGTCGCTGCTGGACCCACCAACCAGACTGATCTGCCTCTGCATGGTTCTGTTCATGCATTTGCACTTTAAAAAGTGGGTAAATGTTGCTGCTCACCCTTGCACAAATGCCAATTAATATATTCCACCAAATTAAAGGGATTTTAAATAGCATACTAGATTATGTTTAACTTGGCCAGTTGGGATAACATTGACATGAACAGCCTATTCTTGTTGGTTTTAGGTAGAGTGTTTTCTCAGTATCCATTTTAAAGTGAGTATACATAATAACCTCTGTTTCCTCTGTGGGTCATTTTGTGACTGTTCTGCATTTTATTTCAGATATCAATACAACAGGATCCTCTGAAAAAGGTAGGCTCTATACTTTTTCTTTTTTTTAAATGAAGAAGAATACACATTTTGAGCTGTTATTTTGTGAGATAACATTTTTCACTGTTAAACCTGTAATTTAAAATGTGTGATATATAAGGAGTAGTAATATGTTTTCCATAAAGCAGCTATATGTTTATATTTAGAATTATCTATAACTGCAGCTATATTTGCTTAATAACAATTTCTATTCTTCCCTTTCAGCATACAGTGGGCTTGTAGCTCTGGCTGTTCTTGTGACATTGGTGATGTTGGCTGCCATTTCCCTTTTCCTGTGGTGCCTGCACAAAGAGAATAACCAGCTCTTCCGCAGGATCCTGTGGGTCAGAAACACCTATTTGCCACAGATCAATGCTGATAGTCCTACTTTGGAAGAAAGCATCCTCATTTCTGACTTTGAGATGAGTGAGAACAATTAATTGATCAGAAGTAGCAAGTGGTCTTGTCTTCTGTCTTCTGTGTGGAACTTCTCAACTCACAGTGGTGTTCTCGGGAGTCCCTTGAGATGCCCATATTCTGGGAAACCCTCATGGCCATCAGTATCAGTGCTGGAGGAGCTCCCTACCCTGGAGAGCTTTTGCTTTGTGGCAGGATGAGGTCAGGATGCAAGGCAGAACCATGGAGAAATTTCCTTCTCTGCGACAAGCCAGGAATTGAAAATACTCACAGACCATAAACCTCCAACCGCTCACTTGGAGCAGTCATGTTTGAGGTCCTAGAGCAGTGGGCATTTTCATGCAACTTTTTTCCTTTGAGAATGTTTGGGCCTTTGTGTTGTTTTTATTCTTTACAGAACCTGCTTATGAGCTGGCATTAAAATTTTGCCTTGAATTTAGGAACTCTGAAATATATTCGAAGGATTATGGGGAGGACTTTTTTTATTTTTTGCTGGCAAAATGAACGGCTATTTTTTCTGCAAAATGAACAGTTATTTTTCAAACAGCAGATTCTTGCCACATTGATTTCCAAGCTAGCAGGGAGATGAAGTCACTCTTTGACTTGAGACTGCCAGAGTTTTGGTAGTTTGGCCTGTGATGCCTAGTTCATGTTATAAAATAAATTAGTCTAGAGATATAATGGCATATGAGCTTTGCCATCCTGAACTTATAATATTCATTTGAGATGCACCCAGCTTCCTATTAAAGATTTACCTAGATTATTTCAGACATGGAATCCCATCAGCCTTTATTAAAAACATTTTTAGGCAATATTTGTTTGAAGAAAAAAAACCCTGTTATAAATCTTGCTGAAGGTATGGAACAAATGGCTTTACTGTTCACCTGCAGTGTTTCTGTGAGCAGTATTCATGGACACTCTGCTGACACCCTCTTCCCCAAGCTAAGAGTGATGGGGGGGGAGCCACACTGCTGTTCCCAAAGGGTGCTGGTCCTCTATCCCCATGTAGCAGACACTTTCCCTTTCAGTGTTTGTCCTAAGGTGCTAAGAAAGAAGATGAATTTTGCTGACCCATTGGTCTGCAGGCTGCTGGTTGTGAAGGAGCCAGCTCAAGTCTCTTTGCTGTCTCAGTTGCAGCAGCCCAGAACAGAAATGTTTACTCTCCCTGGGATTCCCAACCAGTCCTCCACCCACCTCTCTGAAAACAACTGGAAGCTGTTCAGGGGTTTTATTTTTTAATTTTTATTGCAGTGTGGTAAAACAAATGTTTAATGATGGTTACTTCAGAATTAGTGTCATTTAGTGTCATTAGTGTCGATTTAGTGTCATTTCCACCATCTCTAAAAGCTGCTGCAAAGGGCTGCATTTGTTGTTCTGTTTCTCAGTTTCCTTGTTTTAAGGTGACTCATTCTAAAAATTTTGCAAGAGCCCTGAGATGGAGGTATGTTCCTCAGACTTAAGCAAGCAGCAAAGGCCAGCTGAAAGGTTTTTACACAATATTTGTGCATATGCACAGGAATGTATGACTGCCTTTTAGTTAGATTTCCCATGGCCAAAAATTGCCTTTTCATGCCATAATTATGTGTGGAGCTATTTTTAAAAGTCATTTAGTACATAGAATATTTCTGTGCTGGTTTACAGAACTGGTTTACTCTTTTTGATGACTTCTAAGGTTGTAGCTGTCACAAGTTCTTAATCTGGACTTTTTCTATCATATAAAATATAAATAGCTTTTCTATGTGCATTCTGTCTAGCAGTTTGACCCCATACATTAGTCTTCAGTAATATTTTTAAAGTTCGGGTTTAGTCCTCTAGATTTATCTGTTGGACTGTTTTTATTTGTAGTCCACTATTAGAGTTTGTGAACTGCAAGTTTTGAGTACAATTGCCAGTTAATCTGTTGTTTATATGTATAAACTGTGATAGCTTCCTTACCACCAAAAGAAAAGAAGAAAAACTTATGACCTTCTCTCCCCATGAGGATTTCACCTATTTAAACTACAGCTGGAGGAACTTAAACCAACAAACCCCCTTCATCACATTCACTGACAAGGGCGTAAATACTGCCTTCATACAGTACACCAAGCACAGTGGCTTCCAGGTTTTTGTTTGCAAGGGTAAATTGTGTCATCTCTGAGGATGTGTATTAACTGGGCTACAATGCTGTTGATAGTTATACAGACTCTGGTCAGGTTTTGGTGGGGTTAATGAAGTTGTATTTTGTCACAAAACTTGATATAGATGATTTATCAATTTTCCTTGAGGTATGTTTTATTCCTTAAAATATGTCTGAAGGGTAATGGCGTAATCAATAAACCTAACTTCAAAATAGTGATTGTTGGTTAATGTTGATGTAGATGAGCTTGTATTAAAAAAAAAAGTTCAAGCAGTGTTTTCTTCCTACTTTGAAATGGTTTTGAAGGAATACACCTTTAGATATTTATTTTTAAATTTTTCATCATTTAACTTTTTATAACTGTAGATATTATTCACTCAAGAATGTAATCAATGATTGCTTTCTAGTCTTCCCTCTGGATTTTGTTATCAATGGCTTTCAATTGTTTTCCCTTGATCAGAGGTGTCCTGTACTGTCCCTGATCAGAATATGTAGTGACTGTTTTTATTGCTGACCTTGATGACATTGGCAGTGAGATTCACTCACTGTTTGTTTGTTTCAACTGGAAAATTCAAGTGTGACTAGTAGTTGTCCATGCTGTAATTTTTCTTAGCTTTACTAAGAGGAGAGACTTTATGGTCTCACAAGAGCAGTGCCCAGGCTTTGAGCTGGCTCATCCTATGTGAGGACAGCTGGCTCCAGCCTCCTTCCTGGCTGTGTGACTGGACTGGACCTGGGCACTGGACATGATCTCCACATGCAGGGTGGTCTGAGTGTTTCCTGGGCATGGATGAGGATGCCCTAAAATGTGTGTGCAAGAGGTGCTGGGAGGAGGTGGGAGGCACAGCACCAATAGTAAGGATGGTGGATGGGATCATGGCACTAACTCACAGATATTCTCCCAGCCTACTCCCTCTTCCCTGCAGTAAGGACCTGGGGCCACCAGGGATGAGTGATGGGCTGGAGGAATTTTCCTGCTGAATTGTGGAGGCTGTGTTGTGTGGGAGCCTGTTCATATCTGCCACAAATGAGGTAGAGATACATGGACTGCAGCACAGCAGCCTCCATGGATAGAACCAACATGATCTGTGTGTCCAAGGACTGGCTTCAACAGGGCCTGAACAAGTGAGTTTTGTGGGGGTTTTTGCCATGCTGGCTTCTTTCAATGTTCTTGCCCAAAGAGAAGTGTTAAATCTTTTCATATCACATCTTTCTTGGGTGATGGAAGGGTATCCCCACCAGAGACAGGTACTTTCAGGTCAACATGACAGACTTTGTCTGCCAGATATTGGGGTTTGTCAAAACTCTATCTGCTTGTGTTTGCAGGTGCTGTTCCAGGAGAAAATTTCGCTCCTGGTCCCTTTAGCAATCCTTGCAGCATGTCTCTGAGGAAAAGAGATGTTCAGTGCAGCTGCCACATCCCAGGTGGACACAAGCCTGTGATGGGAACAGCTGTATGCTGGAGATGTCCAGCATGACCAAAGAGAGCAAGGGATTGTTGTGGCATAAGGTTTTAAGTGGGCACCATGATGCCTCAGCAAAGTCCTTTTTTGGCTGTGCCCTTCCTTGTGCAGGGATCCTCCTCCCTTCTGCTCTCCTGCCTCTACTACCCTCGCACACACACACTTTGGCAGCTGGGGCATGATGAAGGAGCCATGGGCTGTTTGAAATCTGTGCTGTACAGCCCAGAGGGATCATAGGGAAAAAATAGGGGTTTGCAGCTCTGGTTCCCAAAGCACCCTTGCACAAATTCCCATTTAATTTAACCCCCTGCCTTTTTCTTTCATTATGTTGCCCCTCCCTCAGTGTAGTAACAGACATCCTCAGTCTCTTGTAAAAATAAACCCACTGTAATGAAAACCATGGCATACACTTCCCCCAGGGCATTTACTTGGTTAAAAGCTGAATTGTGCACAGTCAGCAACTGAACTCTAAATCCTCAGCTCAAAAAAAAGAAAAAAAACAAACCCCAAAAAAACCAACAAAAAACCCACCAAAAAACAAATCCACAAAAAAATAGAGGCCTCTACTTGAGCTATAACAATATTATAATATTTCCTTTGGCAACTGATGGAATGTTGGTTTTAAACCCCTGCGGGCCAGCAGTGATATCTTACAAGCTGCTGCAGCTCTGGTGCAGATGTGTGAGAAGCCATCAGGAGGAAACCCACTGCGTCCTTGCTTCTCTGGGATGGAATGAATTAAGGTGGATCGTGGTGCTTGGAAACACAGCCAGTCTCGCTTTGGCCAGTAGATGGTAGTGGTACACACAGAGAAAACATCTCAGTATCTGCTCTGGGTCCTTCAGAAGTTCAGTTAAAGAAGCAGCAAAGCTCCCAAGTCACAGGACAGCAATAACAGTGAGGTTTCTCAGCCATGGCCACAACGTTAAAAACTGTGTTTAGATGGCTTTCCAAGCCTCAGTGTTCCTTCTCAACTGCTGTAATGGGATGCAGTGAAGTGCTCAGAAAGGGATATTGCAAGTCCTTACATTGGTCTGGGGGCTTTTCATTTCTGTGGTGACTAAAGTGAAAATCCACTCGAGTTCCTAGGTAATATATCAGCATATCTTTGGGGTATATTTTGTTTCTGGTGCCTTTCATGCAAAGGCAATTGACTGAACATGCTTCAGACATGTATCTCTCTGGATTTATTTTAATGTTTTATTTCTTGACTGTATCAGCGCAGGCATTTGCTTACTACTTTTTATAGGAAATGAAAAATTAAGACATAGAAATGACTGCGTAAATAATCATTCCATGGCACTGTTGAAGGCAGATTTATTTTCTCCTTCTCCCAATTTATTCTCTAACTTTCCCAAAGCATAAGAGCTCCTGATCCCTTTCTATATCTGTTATCTTTATGCAGGATGACCATGATTTGGGTTTAGATCTTAGAAACTTGACCATAAAAACAGGACACTGAGGATTATTTTGTAAAAAAGTCTCACTTCAAAGCCTTAGTTCTTATAATCTTATTTCCTTACACTGAAGCTTTTCCAAGACTTTCCCAGTTCTCCTGTGATGATGCAACTGCATTTGTCAAAGGAAGTGTACTAGACCCAGCCTGCAGTAGTTATGTATAACACCATGGTAATTTATAACCATGGAAGTGATCCTCAACTGCAATTGCTTCCAAAAGTGCACAGCTAGAAAACGGCAAAAATATTTCTACTACCTTATCCTACTTTTTTCTTAACCTCAGCCTAAAGACAAAATTTCTACTGAGGTCCTCAGAAAAAAAAAAAGTTTGAAAGTATTTTCCTGTAGTGAGAGCAATGGCTAAACACATCTTGAAATGCAGAGCGGGCCAGAAGTTCCTCTCCTCTGCATGCCAGCAAAGGAAAATAGGGAAGCCTGTCTTTCTGAACTGTGCACAGAAAGGCACAAAGAAACCTGCTATGTACAGAGGTGGATGGGCAGCAGCAGTGGTGGTTGTCACCAAGGCCACCCAACACCACTGTGTGGACCAGGAGAATGCAATAGCAGGGTCACTGTCTCAGAAAACATGGGAGAACAATAGCATCCCTGTATCTTTTCAGATTTTCATAGATGGATGCTCATCTTTAAAAATTAAAAGTTTCCATTTATTATGTGCAAAAAAGTCCTTTCTTTTTTTTTTCTTTCTTTTTTTACTGAACCCTGAAAATTATCCCATCAAATGCGTTCCTCTTCTGCAGCTATTTATTCAGGTCATTTGTTCTAAAGCATGATCTCAGGCCTTTGATCCCAGCCATAACCTGATTAAATCTGCTTTGCCACTTATTTCTGCTATAAACCTTGTGTGCATTGTAGATGAGAAGCCCCTGGGAAGTCCCCACAGAGCTGAGAACAGACAGACTCCACCTCATCAGCAGCTTTGGGCTGCGTTGCTTCACTGACGCTGGATCTGGGACGCCATCCCAGAGCCTGATGCTCCCAGGTTCATTGAAGTATGCAAGCAGAATCCCTCACACTGGACTCTGCCAATGAGCTGGAGCACACAGACTTTAATTATAAAGTAAAAGAATATTCTGAGTCATGAAAGGCTTCATTTGTTATGGTCCCAATCCAAATCTACCTCATCCATATTAGTTTCTTTTGGTAAGTTACTCTTCATGCTAGCAGGCTTACCTGTTATGTACCTGAACTCTGACAACTATCTACAGGCTTACATGACCTAGGCATGATATTTCCGGTATTTAGTATTCAAGAATACCAGAAGGATTCTTTCTGAGAAGTTAAGAAGGTAATATTTCTGCTGCTGCATATCATGCCCTGCTAATCTTGTGGGATGAAAATTATGTAGAGGGGCAAATTGAACTACTTTAATTTTTGTTTCAAAAGCAAATCTTAAAGATGGAATTAAGCACATGGGATACATTGTGGCTATGAGAGACAGGAGCTACCATTCAGTTAAATATGGAAATGCATCAGAACAGCTCTGTGAGGCTTTTTATCTGGAAAGAACAGATATTTGGAATACCTACAGAAACAGTGGCTGCTTTACCCTTTAAAATACTTGTAGTATAAATAGCAGAATGGCTGTTCCCCTCTCACCATATCCGAGAATGCAGCTGATGCAGCCTCTATCTCTGCAGGCTCCTTGAGTGCCTGTCCCAATGGCATGGCAGCTCTGGAGCCTCCACACCACGAGTCAGGGTATCTGGGTGTAGATAATTTATGGTAGAAGGAAGAAAGCCAATGTGGGTTCTCTTCTTCATCTTGTCCTTGACCATCCATGCCCCTTAACCTTCCAGAATCTAGTCTGGGTTGAGGATATGGTTTTTCATCATTTCTATTTGTATGTTAATTTGCTTAATTCTTGTCTGATTGAAAGAAGTAAAGTGGAAGTTGGGGTAAGTCTCAGCTGGTCTCACAGGTTGTTCCACCACTTGCTCTGATGTAGCACAGAGCAAACCCTCATGGAAGGAAAGATGGAAGGAAGAAGCATTCACTGGTGAAGGCAAAAGTATAAAGAGAACAGGGATCACTTATTCCTGCTATTTGGGAAGAGTAGAACGAGAACTAAGTGATGAACCACAGCAGGAAACACTTGATGTGTAACTGTGGGGACTTCTGGGCTAAGCAGCCAGTGCAAGTGGTAGGGGCAGTGTGCACTGTTACGTTCAATAACTGTGATTCAGAAATAAACAAATCAATCCCCCACAGCTGCTGGGGATTCGATTCACAGCACTGCTGGTTGGCTCTTGCAGGTCACCCTGGGTAAAGATGAGTGAGCCTGACCTGAAAATATTGGTGTGTATGTGTTTGTGGGACTGCTGATGCATGATCCCACTGCCTCCTAGCCCAAACCTACCTTCCAGCTTTCTGCCCCACACAATTGTTCAGCAGCTGGAATTCAGGATCTCTGGGCACAAATGCCATGCAACTGGGACATAAGAAACACCTCCACTTACATTTGTTGTTTCCCTCTGGATAGAAAGAGGCTATTTCAAAATTAGTGAAGCTGAATCATCCAACTCATCTACCACAGCAGCCAGTGGGGCACAGGACCTTGCCCTGGGTACCTAAAATCTAAATCCAGGGTAAAGGATGTGAAGGTCCAGAATCACTGCATAAAGAGCACAAAAATAGAAGGATATATGCAAAAAATGAAAACACTCGTTTTGCTTTTGTTTCTTTTACACTCTTTTTGGGTTTTTTTTTTGTATTTTAACCCTTGAAGTTACAGACCCAGGTGATGGGATGCCTGATGATCTCTTTACTCGGGCTGTACTTTGAGGAGCGTTCTGTCATGCACCTTTGAATGGTGCAGTTGCCTCAGTGAGTGTGGAGCTGGACCCCAGGTGGGGACAGCCTGTGGGGAGAAGCAGCAGTTCCCCCTGCTACACAGGAGGCAGCAATGTCCCAAACCCCCTTCCTTCCTCTTGTGTAACATGGCAGTGGAAACATCAACTTCCTGCACAACAACTGCCTGGTTCAAAGCACTGAGATATGACTGACTGACAGGACAGCTTTTGGCCACCCTGAAAATATCTGCTCCTAGCTCCATGTGGATCTGCTGAAGCAGAACTGTGGCCAAATCTGGTTCAAGAGCTGTGGGATAGACTGCAAAGCCCATGATGCTTAAAGCAAAGCCATAAGCTATGAGAAAGGGCAGGAAAGGCTGACCCCAGTTCTACCAGGATCATAAAATCATAAAAAACTTCCTTTATACAATTTGATACATTTAATCAATTTCGATAGCAACAGCAAAATGAAGAAAATTATTTCTGATGTGGACATTTTTCAGTCTTTCTGGAAAAGATATTTAAACAGAGCACTAACACAGCTTGGAGGTTTTCTGTCTCCCTCTGGGGACAGAGAAACATTCATGGGATGCTGAAAAAAGCTAGAAATCTCACACTGGAGCATGTTCCCAAATATAAGGACACCCAGAACAGATACAAAACTTAACCAAAGGTGCACAGTGCAATGTCAGGGCCAGTGTTTATTGTTCTTATGATTGCATTTTTAAGCAGTCATTCTTTTGATCCATACTAACTGCTGGTCAGGGAAAGAAAAATAAAGCTTACACAGAAAATAACAAAATTTTCTGGCTGGAGGCCAAAACTTCGCAAGAGAATACTGAAGCCTAATATGTTTTGTTTGACGTCTTTGTTTCTGATAGATGTTGACTGAATTCAGGAGGATGACGGCACTTTGAACAAAACCAGCTGGGGAAGTCAGTTTGCTAATTATTAACCCTCTAGGGAAAGAGACTGGGTTGGAAATGTGCATTCGAAGCATTCTGGGAAACTGAAAACCTAATGTAGATCTCTTTGGAAAAGAAATACTTTACACTGTGGTTTGTATTTTTAGGAGGAAGGGAGGAGATAGCTTGTGATGTGTGACTGAACTTCTCAAGATGGGTAATAATTCAGTCTTAGACTTCTTTTCTCCCTCTAGTAGGATTCAACAGTCCTGAGACTGAAGTAAATCTAACATTAAGTAATGACTATAGGGAATGAGGAGAGGTTGTACATTTATTGTGATAGAAATAATAGGGAGAGGGGAAAAAGGCTGTTGCCAGCCTCTTGACCATTTTTCAACAAAAAAAGGGATTTTCAAAGCTGTTAAGTGGGAAAAAGCATCAAACTTCATTCTGCACCTTACAAAATATTATTCAGAAGCTACGGTGATAACTTTTCAGGTACCCAAATGTAAAAATATAAATACCAAAAAGTAAAGAAAAAAAGGTATAATAGTCTTTAGACAGTAGACTCTGCTGTGATATATTTGTATCTCATTCTAACTGGATGCTCTAATCTTTCCTCTGTAACCTGGCCAGAGAGATGGCTGTATAGAAAGCACGTGGGATTTTTTTTTCTCCATAAGAGTAAAAGAAGAGTTAGATATGAGCACTACGCCAAAATTCAGTGCAGTTCAGTGTTTAACTAGTGCCAGTCTCAGCTAAAATTGGAGCATGAAATGGAAACCGGAAAAAGAGAATAAGGGGTGTGGGGAGATGGAATCCTGGTGGATAAAACAAAACAAAACAACCAAAGATCGAAGACAAAAAGAAATTTAGGAACAACTTTCACAATTTGCTTAACATTGGAGGTGTTTTCCTGCTTGACACGTTGGTTACAGCACAGATTCATCAGCTGTTACAAATAAGTGCCAAAATAGATGTAGTAGAATGCATTACTGTTTAAAACAAATAGGTTATATGGGATGCTGAACTGATTTTTGTTTTCTTCCCCATAGTTCAGTGTGATGCCATTAGGTGTCAGATTGTTAAAGAAATACCTTCGTGTTAGGCAAGCTTTTTAAAGTAAAACCGCTTGACAATTAGTTTAACATCAGAACTGTGCATATTTTGCCTTTTCAATGTTGTAGGTGATATTACATGCCTAGATAAAGTGATATCCAGTAGAAAGTGTGGTAGATAGCAAAGTACCTTCTAAACTTGTTCATTCTCTGACTATTTGCAACTCTCTTAGTGTCACTAGTGTGTGTACTGACAGCTGTTACAAATGAGGAACTAAAGTAATTATGAATTGTGCCATTTCCAGAGTGCTGCAACAGCCCACCATTCCTCCCAGGGCTGATTTAAATTGCAATTGGTTATGTAAAGTGAACTCTTAGAGTGTTTTTGACAGTAAGCTAATTACATTCATGCATCCCAGAGTGACCAAAAACGAGATTCCCAGTTTGTTACCACACACTTCAAGATTAGAGGGAAAATCCACAGATTTGCACAAGAATTAATGCAAAAGGGACCCAGCCCTGACTGAAAGTCATCTGTATGAGATGCCTTCAGTTGTGGGTCCTGCTGCTTTCATCCTGCCTGAGTGTGAATAAGAACAAGCCTCTAGCCAAGCAAACAAACCCAATAGGTGGAATATTCAGGGTGTTTGGGCATTCTTTGCTGTTTCTTTGCTTGGGTAGGTACTGATAAGTAGCCAAATGACATTAGAGTTTAGTCATTGAGTCCATGAATAAACCTGGTTTCATTTCTCTGTTTCATACAAAAACTGGGCTAAGTGAAAGGAAAACTGTTGTGCTGTTTGGAGGCAGGTACAGGCAGAAGAAATTGCCCAATGCTGGGAGCTGGGGAGCAGGTCCAGGCTTTGTTTCCTGACTTCATTATGACTATGTCATCTTGGCCAACTCACCTGGATTTTTGCTTTGAGTTTTCCATCTATAAAATGGAGGAAAAAAACTTATTCTTTGGCAGTGCTCTTTTGAGAAACATTGCCAAGTACCATACAAGCTGCAAAACCAACACCTTGTTACTAAGGGGAAACCCGCTTGCAGGAACAGTGGGAAATACCTCATTCCATCACTGTTTCCAGGCTGCTTCCAAGGCCAGACAGATGCATGTTTTGCCAGAAAATTATTGGTAAAATTTAACATTCAAAGGGTTTTTTCCCAACTAAACTTGAAGTAACTTTTGTTCTAAATTCAGGCTAATAGCAGTAACAGGAAGGGCTTAAAATGACAGTGTAGAAAAATGGATAAATTAAGTCCATTTTCACTTATATGCTGGGTTAAAAATTTGCTACTATCATGCCGTAGTTTTTTCTTAGTGTTCCTATGGTGTTATATTACAGCATTAGCAATCTTTCAAAATCCATGGTATTGGTTATAAAAATAAACTAATTTAAGGCAAAGTGATCTCTAGCACTATTTGTGATTGCTGATACTTTGTTTTCATGTCCAATGCTTGTGTTTAAACTTGTTTTGTTAGAATAGTAAAATATACTCTGACTTGGAATCTCCATGAACCTTTGCTTTTAAAGCCAATTCTCTTGGCTTCCCTTGTGCTTGTTCCTAATTTGCCATGTCTGTCACGTCTTCTCTGCCAGGGCTTGTGGTTATAAAATTGTGTGGGAGTAAAGGTTAAAGATAAATACTAGGTTTAACAAATACGGTTATTCTTTCCATAAGGATTCACTTCTGAATTTAGTGTTTGGTTCATCCTGTTTTTAAGGTAGGATCTCAATTGTATTCCATCCCTGTGCCTGAGTTAAAGTTAAAATCTATATACTTTTAGCACTTTATCTCTCTGAAGACTTCAGGGTGTCAGCTCATGGGCTAGGTTTGTAAAGAGAACATAGTCCAGCTGCTGGACTTTATACCAATAAGGAAATATTCAACAGTTCACAATGAGACCATGAGTGAGACTGTGCTCCACTAGTAGCAATTCTTGTTTGTGGGGAAACAGAATAGGGGTACATAAATTTCACTTTGTACTCTAGTGAATACTTCAGTGCTTTGAATGAAGTGCATCAGCTCCAACAGGAAATGCTGAGCACTTACTTCAGCTTGGTAATTATTGAATTAATCTGGATCAGTGTGGGTTCAGATTCAGAAAAAGGGATTGCATTTGAGTTTTTAATAGCAAATATGCTTAAACTGTCGTGTATGTTTTTAAAAAGGCACAACAGCATTTTCTCTTTTACTGTCTGGGAACTTTGCTAGGGCACCAATTGATAGTTTAAAGAACAGTGAGAAGCTGAACAGCTCTGCACTGTCCAGATTTCTGCGAGTGGATTGCCAGAAAAAGGGAGACTAGAGAAAATGTGAGCCTGTTGGGTTGTGGTAACACAGGATGTGGAGAAGTCAGAGATATTCAATGCCTTCTTCACCTCTCTGTATTAGTAGGATTAATTTTCAAAAATTCCAGTCCCTGAGACCAATGGGAGCATCTGGAGCAATGCAGACTTACCCTCACTAGAGAAGATCAAAACATTTAAACAAACTGGACACAAGTCCATGGGACCTAGTAGGCTGCATCCAGAAGTGCTGAGGGAGCTGGCAGATGTCATTGCAAGGCCAGTCTCAAGTATCTTTGAAAGGTCACAGCGATCAGAGGAGGACTAGAAAACCAATGGAGATGCCATATCTTGCTTCAAGGTGAAGAGGGAGGATGTGGAGAACTACAGGCCACTCAGCCTTGTCTCAATACCCAGAAAGGTGTTGGAGCAAATCATTCTAGAAACTATTTCAAAATATATTGAGGACATGAAGATGATTGGGAATGATTGGGATATATGAAGGGGGGAAATTATGCCTGATCAACCTGATAGCCTTCTGTGATTAAATGACTAGCTTGGTGGACAAGAAGAGAGCAGTGGATGTTAATCATCTTAACTTCAGAAAGGCTTTCATCACTGGCTGTATCCTCATTAACCAACTGCTGACTAGATAAGTAGATAGTAAAGTAGATTGAAAACAGGCTGAAATGCCAGGCTCAAGAGATTATAATCAGTGGTGCAGAATCCATCTGGAGGCCAGTCACTGATGATGTACTCTTGAGGTCAGTACTGGGGCCAATACTGTTGAACACCCTCATTAATGATCCTGGATGATAGAACAAGTGCACCCTCAGCAAGTCTGCAGACACTTGAAGACTGGGAGGAGTGGCTGATGCACCAGATGGTTGTGCTGCCATTCAGAGGGGTCTTGGCAAGCTGGATAGATCAGCTGAGAGGAATCTCATGGAATTTAACAAAGAGAAATGCCAAATCCTGCACATGTTGAGTAATGTTCCCCCACACAGTACTAGGGGCTGAGGACCAGCTGGCTGGGAAGCAGCTCTACAGGAAAGGAGCTGGGAGCCCTGGTGAACACCAGCTTGAGCATGTGCCAGCAATGTGCTGTGTCCTTGTGACGCAGCTGGCCCTGGGCTGCATTTGGAGCATTGCCAGTAGGTTGAGGCAGGTGATCATTTCCCACTGTTTGGCATTAAGGCACATCTGGAGTGCTAGATCTCGTTCTGGAGTTCCCAATATAGGAAAAATACAGTTTTACTGGACTGAATCCAGCAAAGAGCCACAAAGATGATTATGGGACTGGAGTGTTTGTCGTATGAGGAGTGGCTGAGAGCTGAAGGAAAGAAGGCTCAGGGAGATATTATCAATGTATCTGTATATCTAAAGTTAGGGAGAGTAAAGAAGATGAAGCAAGACTCTTCTCAGTCGCATTCAGTGAAGGAACAAGAGGAAATAGGCACAAAGTGACCCATAGGATTTTTTTTTTAAACAAAAGAAAAATTGTGGGGTTTTTTTATTGTTGTGGCCATCAGAGAGATGTCCAGGGAGGTTGTAGAGTCTTCATCCATGGAGATATTCAAAATGCAAGTGGTACCAACCCAGGGCAATCCACTCTAGTTGACTGCTCTAAGCAAGGGGGTGCACTAAATGATCTCTACAGATCCTGTGATTCTTTGAGTTAGCTACTTTAATTCATTTCAACAGCATCTAAGTATGTCTTCCAGGTTCACTGTTTATAAAGACATTTCTAGTGCTTCCAAAGTTTTCTCTTCTTAACATTTAAAAATATAACTAGAGTTACTCATGCAGCATTGTAAAGTGTGTCTTCCAAAAGCTACCATAAAGAGCAGCGTTACTCAGCAAAGGAAAGAGAGTGGGCTTTGCTTTTTGAAAGGCAGGAACAAGTTCAGCTTGGTCACAGCTAGTGATGTCTACAATAGAAATACGTCAGAGATGATCTCTGAAGTGACCAAATCCTGAAGCCTTTACAGCTTAAGATCTACTCTGAAGTTTTGCCTAGAGGCTTATTACTGTTAGTCTGTGTGCAGAGCTCTGCAGATCTGAGTCATGGGGGATCTGTGCTGCTCTGCACTGTCTTCATCTGTCTCATTCTCCCTCGTGTGTTTTGTGTCAAGCACATGAAACCAGCTCACCAGCAGTACTTGTGCAGTGTTGACAGCCTGATAGCAATACCCTCATAGTCTCTCCCTGATTCACCCATGGTGTCAAGCACAGAGAGAAGTCCTCTAAACTCATTTATATGCACTGTCCACCCACAAACTTTATCTCAAGTTGTGTGAGTGTTGAGTCACAGACAGGTAGTTCTTGTTCAAGTCCCAGCTTCATGTAAGCTGTGGGAAATAACTAAAGCTATTTCAGTCTCACAGAAATAATGAGTACAGTACAAATAATTTCCTTACAGAAAAGGCCCCTTTAATCAATAGAAAAATGCAAAAAGCAAGGAGCAGGAGCTGCTGATTTGTTCACCCAGTAGGAGCTTTCATTCAGATAAAGAAATAACTGGCAGACCATATCAACCAGAACACTCTTGTCTGCATGCTTGCAGACCTCATAAAAAACCTGTCAAGAGGCCTAGATGGCAAATACCACAGTTAGAGAAGATGCGTTGGCGCAGCCCAGATAGATCATATTTATCCAGGTGCACATTAATTCTATCCTGTATTGTAGTTTCTACTGCTTTGTCTGGTACTGATTTTAGGCTTGCCAGCCTTTGTTATTTTCCATCATGTCACCTCATTTACCCCCTGGAATCTTTTTTAGAGATTAGTGTCACATTGCCACTCTCCAGGCTCCAAGCACAGAAAGTGTGGAGAGAAAGGTAGGTCCATCAGTAGATCTGCTCTTGCTCAGTGCTCAGCACTGCCTTAAAAAACTCAGGTGTCTGCAGGTTTGTTACTCTACCTAGTTTGATTTATAGCCTTTTCCAGTTAGCACACTTTCAGGAAGAGTCTCTGCTGACTCTCAAAAGGAAGGGTTCAAGTATGGGGACCATCAGCTTATTCCAATGAACATATGCAAATACATCATCTAGCTTCTCTGGAAACATTCTGGCCTCTTGTCTTTTTTTACTTTGCAATTGTGCTTTGATCTGTCTGACTCCAGTGGGTTTGTTGGCCTTGATAATAAATAAGGTGAGATTTAATATTAGGATTTGTTTTGTGAGTTGCTGCTCACAGTTTTTCATTGTTCTTTCACTGTGCTTTCCACTAATGTGTTGGTTTATGATGCTTTCCATGGTTTTGCATTTGGAGAAGACTTAAACTTCTGATTTCTAATAACCTAGCCTGTGGTGAGATTACCAGTGTCCACTTCCTTTTGCCAGTTCTCAAGACTTTAGTAGATGGCATACACTGATGCTGTGCTGTGCATCCTTCAGGAAGTTCAGCTCCAGCTGTAAGAATTTGCTGTTCCTGGCAGCTACCTTTTGTTTCCTCTTGACAAGCTTTCTCATTGCTGTGTCTCATTCCCTTTTGAAACGGGGTGCGACTGCTGTGAATGCTTGTCAAGACTCTGGGAATTCTGAGTGTAAACACAGGAACAGAAGCCACAAACTGAAGATGTAGGTCAAGATCTTGTACATCAATGAGGACCAAATGAGGGGCTGCATCTGTTCTGTGGCTTCCCTGTGCCACTGCTCTGTGAAGCAGTATCGATGGAGTCTGACATAGTCAGTGTTACACAACAATGCTGCAGTGTCCAGACAACACTGAGGCTACCTGAACTACAGTGCCTGTTGTATTTGCCACCCTCTTTGCCCTTCTGATCATTCTCAGCACGCCCCCTCTGTCCTGGCCAGGCAGGCAAGTGACAGACTCAGGACTACATATGCTTAAAGCTGATATTTTGGTGCATTGGCATTCTGTGCCACCTGCTGAGTTCCTGTTTTGTTTACTTGATCTGATTAAAAGATCTCATTAATAAATTTCATTATCCCATCACTGGCAGAGGTGACTCTTACCTTTTCTGTATATTTTATACTCTGGTACTAAAATGTCCTGCATGTGTGTACCATGTCATTGCCTTTGCCTGACACCAGACATTTGATTTCCCTCCCCTTATTCATTGGATGTTTAGCATTGTTACAGAGGTATGTTTTGTTCCAGTGTTTGCTTCCTCCTTCATTTCCCACTTGAAAGGGATTTTACTTGTTTTCCATTCCTTATTTTTGCTCTCTGGCCTCTCTTGCACTCAGAAAGGCACAATTTCCAAACCTTTGCTGATGGCATATTTAACTGTGTGTTCCTCACTCCTGCTGCTACTCAATTTATATCTTAATCAATCACAACCTTTAAACAGCAGCAGTTTAGCTCCCAGTGAGTCCACCATTTCTGTACAGACTCTTTTCATCTCAGAAGTACTCCCAAGTTCAGATCAATCTGAAATTTTGCCCTTTAAACCATTCTCTCATCTACTTGTTGAAATTTTGCTCCTTCCTGGTAAAACATAAGGCAGTGGGGGCATTTTAGAGAGTGCTATTAGTCAGGGATGAATTTTGCCTCCAAAACATGTGAGAGCCAAAACTACAGGCTCTTCCCCAGCACTTTTAAGAAATTCTCCTGCTTTACATGTTTAGAGAACAAAAAGCAAAACAAAACAAAACCCCCCAAAAAACCCCAAACAAACAACAACAAAAACCTCACAAAAACAACAACAAAAAAAACCAAACCAAAAAAACAAAGCACCTTTCAAATTTAAAATTAAAAGCTCTTCTACCTGAATTAATTTTTATTTGCTTAAAACCATTTTCCAAATGATAACTGATTTTCTTTTAAATCATTCCTTCAAATGATGTTTTCTGCAACAAGTGTAATGCGGTACAAAATATCATCTTATTTGACAGCTCCCACAATCATAATTTAAGTAATAATCCCACACTGGCACAGTGACAAGGGAGAACAGCTTTTGAGAAGATTGAGGCTATAAACTCTGCCAGTAGATCTACTAAACTGAGGCACATTTCTGTTGAAAATGCACAGTACAGATGTCAGAGACACCTTTTTAAAGTGCTGCAGAAGAATACCATTTACCACTTTACAATTTCAAGCATTTATCTCAATGTTAAAGTACTGCTTCTATTATTTTGTCATTGTTCCAGGAGCACAGAGATCCTAGCAGGATTCAAAGCCAAACCAACACCCACAGAAAGACATTCCTTGCTATTAACAAACATGCAATATGGATGTGTCCACACTCCTTTCCTTGTCTTATTTCCCAAACCTGTTTCTAGTATTTCAGTGGGCCTGAATATGAACGTTTGAATATGCATCAGGGTAGAGCCAGAGGCAGCACTACAGAAGTTGCCACTGTCACATTTGAGTAAAAAAGGAGGTTGATATTAGAAAAAAGGTCTGTAATTTCTTTTATTATTTCTGGAAGTTATCTACCACAAGCAGTATAAGAAACAGAACAGTCTCTAAAATGCTGTAATAACACTCAGGAATTTATTATGAATGGTGACACTTAAAGAGAATCAAGTGTAAGGGTCCCTAGCAATAATAAACCCTTCAAGCACAATAAAAGCCTCAAAGCTTTGGAACTTGTGCCTAAGATTCATACAGAGGTTGTAGAAGAGATATAAGAAATACAAACTCAGCTGAGAGAGCATTTCATTCCATCTTAAGTTTCCTGTGCAATACAGCAGTTTCATAATGTGCTAAAAGGTTAGGCCACTGCAACTGGAAACAGGAAATCTAAAGCAACAACAAAGAAAATACATCTTCTTTTGTGTTCCCTTTTTGCTAAAAGCAAAACATTCTTTGATGTTTAATCAATATCCATTTTAAAAAACAAGGCAGCAAATAAAGTAAGTGTCCATGAAGAAAAGACCATCCAGACCATCCTCTCCCTCAGGAAATAACTGCACCTGTAACTCTTGTAAGCCTTCACGTGGCTGTCGGGTTTGATTTGGTTGATTTTGGTTTTGGTTTTTCTTTTCTGTAAGGATTTAAGTATTGTAACTACCAATGTTGCAATGTTAAAAAGGTAACAAATAACTAGTGATCCCTGTTCAGATGTCCCAGTTTCAAAGTCATTGCTGGGGGAAGTAGAGAAAAGCAGAAGTTACCATCTCCTGAACCTCTTCCCACTCTCATGAGAGGCTGTAGGTAGCAAATCCTTTTCCACCATTCCCTTACACTGGCACATGTGGATGCACTCAGCCAGAAAAACTGGATTACAGTGTGTTGAATGTAAAAGGAGGAAGGTTGCTCATGCAAATTATCTCTTTCATGTGGTGAACAGAACAGAGATGGGGAGGAGATCATTGGATAGACAGGTGTTGACACTTTCTACAGGCATTGCTGTTGTTAAAAACATATGGGCATAAGGGCAAAAAAATTATCAGCTGATAAGCAACAAAGACTCTACTAGAAATACAAGGCTCTTAGTCATGATGTTGACACCTTGAAAGGCTTTTTGTTTGGAAAGGCAAAGTAGTCTTCTTGGAAGCAAAAGGCTTCTGTGCATTACTGTGAGCTCCATGGTTGGGCCCTCCTGTATCTAAAATTCTGTATTTGGTTATCTCTGCAGGCATGGTTGAAATTTGCTCAGCCATTAGCTCTGCTTTGAAGTGAGTTGTAGGCATTCATGGGGATGTATAGTGCTTGTGACTTGCAATACAGAAATTGCTCTCTGATTATGCTGTGAGTAATGCTGCTGTGCAGCTCACATTAAATGCAGAAGCCTCATTAATAAAGGATAAATCCTATAAGAAGTAGGCTTTGGCATTGTTATAACTTTGATAAGCTTTAATACAAACCCACTTTTTCAATAAGAGAAAAGTATATGAGTTCCATAGGTTATCACATGACACATACCAAATTTCATTTTTTCCTGCATGTTCTTTCCAAAATTTTGATTGGTTGGTGAGCTCACTAGGGCTGTACATTTTGTATCTCCTCTTACATTAATATAGACCAGAATTTAAATATAGGACATGTACATGAACACAAAACTGAAACTAAGAGACACCAATGCAAACTGCAATTTTTCCTATTCTTAGGCATGCTTTAATTTTTGGGTCAGGATCAAGGTTTGAGTCTGTATTGTCAAAGACAGTATTTTATAAACCAATAAAAAAAAAGGAGCTCAAATCAGAAGTGTGTATCTGAAAGCATATGTTACATACGTAAAGATACCTTAGAGAACCTCCCCTCTACCAATACATGTATTTGCTGATATATGTGTGGTAGGTAGGATGCAGTTAATTTCAGAATTGCTGGTATAGGTTCAATAAATATGTGCTATTAGTTTCAAAGTTAAACTCTACTACTCACCATACCCAAACTGGGACTGCCAGTCAGTACATTAATAATAGCACACATTTGGAAAGATTATGGGAATGCAGGGTTCACACCTGCTTCTTGTTTTATTTAAAAAGAGACACACCATCCCACCACATATTTAATTTTAGTTTCAATAGCTTGCTTTTGTATCAGGCTCACCAGTGGGGAATTTCTGCTTCCCACTCTCTGTGTGGAGACTTTAAAGCTCTGCTCTTCCTGAAAATTAATTCTTTCTGGTAACACAGATTTGATTTTGCTACATCTACAGACTCCTCTCTTCCTGAATATGACTTCTGATTTTTCAAAGAGCTCCTGCCTTGGCAGCCATGTGTTGCTCTGCAGTTTCCAGCAGGAGAGAACATTTGTTAACTTGCAGGTGTCTGTTTTAGTTCACTGCATTTCCACTCAATTCCCAGCCTGGCATACCTTCAAATCCTGTGTCCCCAGGAGCACACATTCCTACGTGATGGGCACACTGGAAGCATGTAAAACAGACTGCACATGGCATTTCCCATCTTTATGTAAATCTAGTGTTTCTTTCCCTGAACAATGGCTCTTCCAAGTCTAATCAAAATAGATTTTCCTAGAAAGAACAATGCTTTTTTCTTGTGACTTTGCAAATTCTTTTTTAAACAGCTGGAGCTTGAGCTATACAGCCTACCCAGGTAAGCATTAAATCACCCAGCACGCAGCTATAAACTCGATTTGTTTCACGTTGTTTCTAAGAGTTTATCCTTCTTTCTCCTTTCCCCCTTCAGGACAGCAGGTTCTCGCCATGCACGTGTTTTTACTTTTGGTTTCTGTAACTTCCTGTAGCCACCCGCAAAAGTTTCTCAGCAACAGTAACTTCACCTGGGCAGCGCCATCCCCTCCTCCCCCACGCCCGGCAAGGACAGGTCAGGCAACTGCAATTTCAGCAGCCCCCGCCCGGCTCGGGGATGGCACGTGGCCCCGCGGCCAGAGGGGATCGAGGATCGCAGCGTGATGTGCATTATTTGCACCGTTTGAAATATTTTACTTCAGTGTTTGCTAATTTTGGATTATTCCATTCACCTTTTGGCTTTTCTTCACTTCTAGCACTTAAGCTTTCCCCTTTTTCCCCAAGCGAGCTTCTAAGTTTGATTTTTTTTTTCGTTTTAACTTTAATGACAATTCGATCTGCTTTTCCACTTATTCTTCGAGTTTTCAACTTTTTTTTTTTTTAACTCCTTTCTTCATTTTCCATTTACTTTTTCTTTCCTCTTCCTCCCCGCCTTTCCCCTTCACCTCCACTCTCACGTTTTTGCTGGCCACTTCCCGCGGCGCAGCCCCGCT
>VZTZ01030595.1:448041-628588 GCA_013400955.1 Drymodes brunneopygia
GGCCCCGCCTCGCCACAACCCCGGGGGCCGCTTTCCTCCTGGTAACAAGTGACGCGCGCGGGGCGGCCAATGGGGCGGAGCGGCGGGCGCGGCGCTCGAGCACGGCGAGCGCGGCGAGNCTTCAGCCCCGGCGGCTCCTCCGGGCGCTGCGCTCGGTGGTAAAGTCCGACTGCGTGGAAACAACCTGGGAAAGTTCGAAGGAGAAGCGAAGAAGGCAGGAAAAAGCCCCGGATCTCCCTCCCGGACCGTGCGCTTGGCCTGGGGCGTCGTGAAAGCCGCCGCTGCCCCGCCGCCCGCGGCTGCCACGTTCCCGGTGCCCGCGGTGCCCGGGCCGCGGCCTTTGGCCCGACAGCTCGGGGACGGGAATCACACAGCCCGGGTAGTTCCCGGTAGCGCGTCCCGCCGCCGCTGGTGTCCGCTGCTTCGTTCGCAGTGAGACAGAGATGGAGGCTCGCCCTCTCCGACAGGAAGCAGGTGGAAAAGTTTCACGTTGAGCGAATTCTTGTAAGCCGAAGCCGCTTGCCTGGCCAGAGCTTCTGGGAAACACGTTGAGCCTCTTCGCTAAGTTGCGCCTCACATACTTTTTATATCCTATGATAGTAACAGACCCAGGTTGGTAACTGAAGATGTCACTAAATCTTCATGGCCAGAGCGTTGAACTGGAGCAGTTATAAATACAGAGGAATTTGGTGAGACAACATCAGCAGTTTTCCCTGGGAAATTTTAAAAAGTGGTTTTCTACTTGGTGTCAGCATGAGGGCTGTGGAGGCAGAAGTGAAAGAAGACGTGAGAAGAGGCTGAAAACTTGTTACAAGAAATAAAAAGGAGGAAGAAAGTAATGAAGGAAGAATAAAAAGCAAATGTAGATGTAGCGCTGAAAAAGTGCAGGGTTAAAGGATGCCACAAAAGCAGGTTTGGTTGTTAAAATGTCTTAGTTAATAGGATGAAAGGGACAGTTAGTTGAAGTGTGCTACTTAGAAAAATTCACTGTCGAAGGTGGCTGATTTACAGATTCTTTATGGTGTAATCAGTTAGGTACTACTTAAATGCTGTTTGGCACTTACACAGTGGAAAATTCATGGGTATACTGGGAAGTAGTGGTAAAATTCACTGCATAACATCATTGAATATTTTCCTTCCTGTTCAGCCAAACCTATTAGTAAGTCATAACAGAAAAACGCCGTAGGAATGTGATTGACAGTGCATTACTATTAAATACAAAATACTACTCAGCAGATTCCTTATTTAAGCAGGGGTTTGGGACAGCCAAGGTCCATTTCAGCCTGGTTAGTGAAAGGTCTGTACTGTGGAGCCATGTTCATTGTGGCATAGAAATCGTTTTAGGACATTTTTTCATGGTTCACTTAAACATACTGCTGCTTGTCAGAGGTGTTCTTATACTGGCAGAGGCATTAGCTTCTATCAGTAGGGTGACCCATATATTTTTAAAATAGTGTACTATCCTTTATCAACTTTAATTTTTCTCTTTTATGACAAACTATGCCAGAACTGAAAATGAAACTCATCACAGTTGAAAATGAAACTAGATAATTTAAAAATATATAATTTATATATGATTTTAAAAATTATACTCCTAATCAGTTGTGTGCTGTCTTTGGTGGGATACTCATTCTAAGACTTTCTCCTCAAAGCAGTACCAAATAACTTAGTAATACTGCAGTTGCACCCACAAACCTCTCATGCTGTGTATCACATATGATACACAGTTTAAAAAAAAGTGCTTAGTAAGTAAAAATTATTATTAATTATATTTTGCGGTGTCTGTTGTGTGTGTTACGGTGTTTGCAGATAGGCACAAAGACAAGATTCTTCACCCAGTAAACTTGCAAATTAATCAGGGCTGATGCAATCAGTGTATGTTAAATGTAGGAGAAGAATTCCCATCATGAGAATTGGACTTAGAAGTCTCATTTTGTCTCTCCTCTTTTTATAAAGACTTTGAGAGTGCTCTGGTCCCCCAGAAGTTAATACTCACTAAAGAGCAGGAAAATGCTCTGAATGTGGCTTCTACCAATGAGGTGGTTTAACGTACGAATAGCAGTTGTGGTACTTTTCTGAAACCATTTCTCAGAATGAGATTACCCTTTTAAAAATGAGCTTCCTGTGAAAATGATACTGAATCATCACCATATGTTTGCTCTTATACAGGCAATGATGTTTTTACCATTCGCCATGACAAACAGAACAAGTGCATACAAGTTAAAAACTCTCTGATAGTGATAGATGACTGCAGGAACACAAGTGAAGCTTTATGGAAATGGGTATCCCAGAATCGCCTCTTTCACTTGGGGTCCAAGCAGTGCTTGGGACTTGATATATTCACCAAATCAGTGTCTCGCCTGAAAATGGTTGACTGTAACTCAGAATTAATGCTGTGGTGGCGATGTGCTGATGCTTCCATCGTTGGTGCATCTCAGTACAAAGTGACTATCAAGAATAACTATGTGACTGCAAGCATAAATGCAACAGACCAGTGGAAAAGCAACAATTCCTCTAGTGATATATGCCGGCATCCCTACCATGGTAAGTAAGTTTGCACTGGGGTTTGGAGACTTTTTTATTTGTTAAGAGCTTTCTGAGTGTGTCTGTGCCAATAAGTTCTTAAAATTGGTTGCATGAAAAGACTGATCAGTAAAGCAATAGAATGTTGTGCTGTAGAGAGACACTGATATTCAAACATGAAACTTCAAAGATTTTTAATAAAAAGTAACAGCACAATTGCAGAAGTTGTTACTGAGTGGCTTTCTCAGCAGGTTTAAATCCCTCTGCCCCATATTTCAATGCAAACTTATTTAGTTATGAAATACCAGCCTCTTTGTATCAGAACTGACACTGTCCTCCTCACTGTGATGGGAAATTTCCTGTTAGCAGGTTTTGAGGATGTTGTCTTTGCTGGTAGGCTGTACAGTCAAATTCAGAGCATGCTGCCAGCTCACAGCCCGCTTGACCATGAGCTTTCATTGGTAGTCTGTGCACTTGCCACAGAAGCCAGTCTTGTCTGAAATCTCATGCTTGCTGGAAGAAGTGGTGAAAATGTGCTTTACCTTTTCCCTCTTCTGTATGTGTTGATTCTTAAGAATCCTCATTCTGTAGGACTCTGCAAAGCACCTGGATTTCAATAGAATGATGAATTATCTGTAACTTACCAGGATGGAGGAGAAAGTTTCTGCTGTTTCTCAGAAGAAAAAGTACATAAAAATATTTCTCTATGTATTTTTTTTCCAGTTCTGGCATTGCTGTATATTATCTGTAACAAGAAGATATGGTATTTTAAGACCACAAGTGTGATTTGCATGCTTTTAGGTTAACTATGTCTCTACAAGCAGTAACACTGTTTTGCTGTCCCTTCCATCTCTAAGAAAAGATGTATTTAATTACTTTTTTTTACTTTTTTTTTCTGCAGAGGTTTATACCAAAGATGGCAACTCTTATGGTAAACCCTGTGAGTTCCCCTTCCTGTATAACAAGGTGTGGCATCATGACTGCATTCAAGATGAAACGCACACGGGTGGGAAATGGTGTGCCACTTCTGAAGATTATTCTCGTGATGGAAAATGGGGAATCTGCTTACAGCCAGGCATGTTGAGTTTCTAAACAGACATCCTCAAAGCCTTCTGTCCCTTCTCTTAGGTACAGCTCCACCTTCGTGTGGCTGTTAAGCTGTGTAAAAGCTTTTCTATTGCAGCGTTGGCTTACTCTGCAAGTATTTGTGATGACCAATATAAAAATCAATAGACCCTCAGTATTATATTCGAAACTTTTTCTTTTGAAACTTTCATAATGTTTCTGTATAATTGTAGTTACAAGTACCTCCTGCTTCCTTTAAACAGAGGATGGGTGTCATGATAGCTGGGAACGTGATCCAGGGTCTGAAAATTGCTACCAGTTTAATACACAGTCTGCTCTTTCTTGGAAGGAAGCTTATATTTCATGTCAAAGGCAAGGAGGAGATTTACTTAGCATCCAAAATGCATCTGAATTAAGTTACATACAAGGTAGGTGTAATTATATGAATATTGGGAAATCTTCAAAAAGTAGAAGCAGCACTTTAGTTTCTCTCCTAAGTCTCTGGGTTAAAACTTGATTGTACTTTAAATATATTGGCTTTCATTTTTGTAGCAAAACTAAGGTGCTAATCTCATTTGAGGGACTTAAATTTGTCTGTATGATTTCATTATAGCAGTTAAATGTTCATATTGTTAATGAGAAACGTCCCCAAAATCTCAAATACAGGCCAGAGTGGCAGTTGGTGTTTTAACAGCATGTTAGTCTCTTGTTATGAAATTGTCCTCCCTGATGTTTAGTCTTGACCTGGAGAAATTATCCAATTATTGCTTTTGGGACTATAAAACCAAAGGAGAAGTATCTGAAGACATTGGGGAGGGAAGGCTTGTGTGGATAAATTCCTCCTCTGTTCAAGAAAGTCTTCATGTCCAATTATAATAGTAATCTTTCTTTCCTGAAATGCATGCCATTTCAGAATGCCTTTTTAATTTAAAGGAGACCAATAAAGGATGAGCATTTTACACTAATTGTTTTCTTTAATAAAAATATCTTTAGCCAAGGATGACATTCCTGAGATCTTCTGGATTGGCTTAAATCAACTGGATGTTTCTGGTGGTTGGCAGTGGTCAGATCACAAACCTTTAAATTTTCTCAACTGGCATCCAGGTACTGATATTTCTGGTGGTATTGACAATATACTCGACAGTAACTAGTATTACTTTTTTTTCCATCTCATTCCATTTTCAGAAGCATCTTTTCCTCCTAGCCAGCCAATCTTTATGTTCTCATTATATATTTGTGGCTGATTAGGTTAATAAATCTCTAAAAAGGTAAAACTTAAATAGTATTTTTGAAGTCCATTTTAGTAAAGTATCCACAGCTTTCCTAGCTGCTTAATTTCTCCTCCCACTGACAGAATGGCACTGATTTCCCTCAAATATTCTGATTTTTTGTGTACACGCAAGGACTGACGTTATTTAGAAGCTTAACTTGGGTTTTTAAACTTCAGGGTTGCTTAAATTTGTTTCAAGGTGAAGATGAAAGAAGTATAAAACCTTTGAAAACCCTTTTTTTTAATTAGTGCAAAGATGCTGGTAGGATTGGTAAGACTATTTGGAATTTTCAGGATGGATTTGTAATGTTCTCACAAATATGTCATGCATCTCTGTGCATATGGGAATCCCAGAGTAATAGTCATCGGGAATACTGAAGCTAATGTTCTGTCATTCAAGCTGAATTTGAGCTTTTTAAAGTGGAATTCTCTTTTTTCCTTTAGTTTCCAGAATAGTGCTGCAACGGGAATTCTGTGAAAAGCTGAGAAGTGGTTTCTGTTACTTCTTTGATAGCTTTGCTAGGAAATTTCTATGGGATTTTCCGAATGTGCTCTGTCTTTTGGGAAGGTTAAGAAATTTGCTGCTTGTACTATTGACTGCTCCTTCTTCTGGAACTGTGGTCACTCTGTAGGACTCTAATGCAGAGTTAGAGGCCAGACTATCTTGAGTTACTGTGGCATAATTTAGTCTGCAGTCATGGCACACATATTCATGTCTACTCCTCTTATGAAAATACTTGGTGCCTTACAGGAATTTTGATACCTGCAGGCTGAGCCCATTATTTTCCTTTCACTTTACCCCTCTGAAAAAGAGCCTGGCCCTGTCACACTGTTCTCTTCCATGAAGAACTGAGATCTACCCTGAGCCTTTTTTCTGTGGGCCTGAATGAACCCAGTGCAGGGGGAGCTGGAGTGCTCTGTGTAGGTCACAGCTTGGGTTTGCATTGAGGCTCAAAGAAAAAGAAAGTCAAAAAGTTCTTTGAGGAAGGGGCTCCAAGGGAAGCTGAAGACTGCAAAAACTAGTTATTCTCTGTGCTGTTTCAAATTTGGGGCCTTGTGTAAGATTTCTGTTAAGGTAATGGTTATGGTTAGCGTTGAAAGAAAGTGCAGAACTGTATTTGTAGTGAGGGTGGAAAGGGACTGCCAAAGGAATCTAAGGGCTGCAAAAATGGTTCTCCCCCGAGATATTTCTAGTCTAGGAAAGTGCTCAGCCAAGTGTTTGTTGTATTGTAAATAGAACATTCCTCCTGGTTCTAAGATTAAACATTGGAAAAGAAGTAGAGATTCCTTGATTCTGAAACTTTCTCTCTTAGAAAAAACATTCTGTGAGACTTGTGGTAGGACAGCTGCCCTCAGTTGATACAAATTATGTTCTTCAAATAAAAGGTGCCATACTGTCCAAAGAGTGTTATTCTTCTATTGAAAACCAGTAGTAAAAAGAAGCAGTCACTGCCTTACTGTTTGCTGACTTGTGCTGTTATGTTTTTATTTGTTCCTGTCTGTAGATATGCAGAGTTTATCCCCACTGGATGGGATGAGCTGTGTGGTGATGAATGCTGCTTCAGGTCAGTGGCAGAGTTACCACTGTGGGACTCAGCTTCCATATACTTGCAAGAAGTCACTCAATGAAGTTTCAAGCATTCCAGGTAGGGCAGTTTGCGTTTTTGAGTTTTGTATGTTAATATGAATATAATGTTCATTTATGGAGTCTTTTTTTCCCCCTCCCAAGCCATTTTAGGCATCTCTGCCAAAACATTTTCACAACAGCTTTGGGTTTTTTAGCAGAGCAGAAGCAAACTCTGTTTCTTCAGTGTCAGGATGATGCATCACAAACAGTTTTCATTTTTTGCAGCTTTCTCATTCACACATAAAGCATTTTGCAGCAGTCCTGCCCTTTTCATCACATTTTCCTCTGTGGCTTGTGCCTTCTTTCATAAATTACTGGAAGTCTGGAATTGGCAGTTGCACCCCAAACCTTTCTGTCTTTGCTTTAAGCCTGTTTCTTTCACTCTTGGTATGTATTGACATAAAATGGGACTTACCTGGGTCTTGGATCAAGCCCTGTTGAAACAGAAGTAGTCAGATGACCTTACTGTCCTCTGAACCTAGGCCAAGCACTGGAAATCAGAGTGCAAGAGTTGGTAGCTTGCTCAGTGTGTAATCTTTACTGGACCCATAACAGCTCTTACAAGATAATAATTCCCTTATCCCAACCTACACACACACAGAGTCCCTCAGTGTTTACAGTGTCCAGCTGTGACATCTAACTGCTTTTGGCCATTTATCTACACCTAGATGTCCAACCCTTCCCATGTCCCTGACCTGTTCCTCTATGTGTTCTTTGGCCTTACTCAGTTCCCAGGGCTCCAGCTTGCAGGGCTCTCCTGCAAAAACTTTTACTGAAAGGTAATTGTCCCTGAATGACAGGGAGGATTAGAGGATAAGGGGTATGGAGTGTCTCTGGCTAAGGCATGTTCTCTCCAGCTCCCCCTGGAGAGGTATGTCCATTTGAAGAAGAAATAGTAATCAGTTTAAATTTAACTGAACTGGTTCAAAGTTTGCAGCAATACCCTGAAAGCTAGTTGTCAGTTAACAATTCTTGTCTGTTTTCTGGCTCCTCAGTGGGGTATGTAGAGTTATTACCAGTGTTTATATAGTGTTTTATTCATTAAAAAACAAAATTCCTGTGGTTGGAGTATTTTATGGTGTGTTTTGAACCAGAAATGCTATTAGTATATACATTTTCAGCATCCATTAAAACTAGTTAGAATTCTTGAATATCTTCTGAAGAAAAACAAAATTTAAAACTAACTTTTTGTTGAGTTGTCTGTTTTTTCTGCAACTTCTTTCTCCTTCTACCTACTTCATGGTCCCAAAATATTATGTGTTCCCCTAATGCTACATTGGAGTCTATTTGATTGACTAAGCTGTGCCCCTTTCTTACATGAGCCCTGAAGAGACGTGAACTCATTCTGATTGCTGCCTTCTGGCTGTTTTCAAGGTGCTGCTGAATTTAAGGCCAACCCCTTGCACTAGCCAATGCAAAACAAAACCCTTAAATTCAATTTCTCTTCATTTTTAGAGTTTTGGAGACACTTGGATACTCGCTGTGATCCAGGCTGGCTCCCCCACGATGGCTTTTGCTACATGCTGATAAACAACCAGGCACCGTGGAGTACGGCAGATGAGTTCTGCAAAGCAAATAAGAGTAACCTCATCAGCATTCACTCATTAGCAGATGTTGAACTGGTTGTTACAAAGCTTCACAATGGTGAGTTGGGGTAGTTGTAAAGGTCGAGCACTAAGTGCTGCACACCATAAATTACAAACTGCTTTCCATGTCTGAGCATATGGTTGTCATAACCTCTAGCTTTTAGGTGTGAGTGTTAATGCTGAGCTTGTACTCAGGCTAGTGCTGAATGTTGCTGTGCAGATCCAGGCCCTCTGTGTTAGGACTTGTTCTGGTTCATTCTATTAATTTATTTATTTACTGGGCTAACCTACTTCTAGGATTTTAATACTTTATGCTAAATTTTCTCATTCAAAGAGAATAGTAGATAGTTGGGACAATATTTTGACTGCCAAGTCACTGAACCTAATAAATAGTATCAGTATGTTTGGTGTTATGTCTTTGCCTTCACTAAATTTGGTTGAGGGTTTTTTGCTTGTGTGTTCGTTATTTCTGTTTGGTTGTGGTTGGGTTTTTTCCTGTTTGTTCCTTCCCTGTGAAACTTATTCATAGTCCTGAATATAAGTTAAGAAACAAGATAACAAACATACGTTATGGTTGTCTCAAATACTTTTTCTCACTGTAAGAAAAATAATATCACTATACTGCTGCACAGTATTTTTCTCTGCTGTGCAGTATAATGATAAAAAATTGATTTTGCTGATAACGCTTCTTTTTCATATTAGTTTGAATATTATAGTGAAACAACAATGTTGTCCTAATTTTAAATGACAGATGCTGAAGAGGAAATGTGGATGGGTCTCAGGAATGATGATGTGCCAACCTTGTTCACATGGTCAGATCACTCGCCTGTGGTGTTTACATACTGGGATCAAAATGAGCCAAAAGTTCCCTTTAACAGCACTCCTAACTGCGTGTCATATTCAGGCAAGGTAGGAACACAGCGTTGAGTTTGGTTGTTGGTCTGTATTTTTTCATCATAGAAGAGGCAACATTGGTGTGTGTGAAAGTCAAGGAGGGGGATAAACCAGATAGCTGATCTTATTTCTGGAATAATCTTTGAAATATATTTTTCTACAAGCAAATTCCTTAAGATTATTTAGCTAGAACTTGGTAGCTGTGTACTGCAAAGAATGGAAGAAATGACTCTTAGCTCTGATACTACCACATTGTTGGCCAGACAGTTGGCATTGTCACTCTGTATTTTGGGTTACTGTATTCTTGCATGTCTCTGGCAGAAAGGTAGGAAGGAAGGAAAATCTGGGCTCAGTCATCTCCCAAACCAAACTGGGTCATCCAGTGTGAGGATGGAATGTTCTAAAAAGGGTGTTGGTGAAGGAAGGAGGTCACAAAGAGTGGGAAGCTGTATCCCATCCTGCAGATTGATTTGAAAAGTGGAGCACCTATTTGGCTGCTGTGTCATCAGGCTGGCACTGGAGCTTGTGCTCAGCTCCTCTGAGCTGTCTCTGAGCTGCTTCCACATTAAGCTGAGCACACCTCCTGCCTGCTGACAGCCTGCTGACCCATTCCCTTCCTGACCTAAGAGAGCTGGCACCACCCTGGCCTTTTCTTTCCTTTTTGGATGTGATTCAGAGTATTCCCATCTCCGTGTGTGTCAGCTTTTTCTCTCCCTTCCAAACATGTACCTGTGCATATAACCCAGGTCATCCCACCCCAATATCTATACTGGAGGCACTTTGGCTTTCTCCCCTATGGAAACAGCCCCTGCAAACATGGAAATTGAAAGGTTGTTAGAACTTAAAATACATTTTTTTTCTCCTTTTGATTCTCACAGCTGGGACAGTGGAGAGTCAAATCCTGTGAAGAAACATTGAAATACGTTTGCAAGAAAAAAGGAGAGATTTTGAATGAAACAAAATTGGATGAAAGTTGTTCGTTGCAAGAGGTAATAGGAAGCCTTAATCTCTTTTGTTGTCATTTGGTTCAGAAACATGCTGAAAATCACTTACTTCCTCTACTTCCATTTCTTTCTTGTCCATTCAGTATAGTCTGTGAAACATTTTATCTGAAAAAGGACATTCATATAGCATAAACCAAATTTCACGTTCTCCTAAGCAGGCATGGGATGTATTATCAGTCTGTTTATTGATGAAAGTATTATGAGCTTGGACCCAGGACAGGTTGTGTTTCCTTCCCTTTTTATTAGAAATGTTATTGATAATACCATTTGTTCAGATGTTTTTGCTTAAATTATGTTTTAAAATTTAGGATATGCACTTTGAAACATGAAGTTATGCAGAGATTGTTAACTGAGGTTAGGTTTGTTACACTTCACTGGCTCTCATTTTTGTTCTGTGACTTGGAAAAAGGTGGGGGCTTTCTGGTTTTTTGAGTTTTTTTACAGTAGGACATTTTATGGCTTAAATAAAGCTTTTGTCTTTTGAACTAGCCTGGAATGGTATTGCTAGCTACTTCAGAGTAATTTGGTTCAGTTTTGTGTGGCATTTTGCTTGCAACAGGAAAGATGTTTACCCCTTATCTATCTTTCTACAGGACCTTTTTACTCTTGTCTTTTCAGAGATTTCCAACAAGTGGAGTTAGAGCTTTCTGTGCTGTTCAGACACCAGTGGCATTGCTAGGCTAGAAAAGAGTTAACACATTAATGTTCCTTGAAATTTCAGTGTAAATATGGGAAGAAATATTTGAACAATAGAGAAATGTTGTAAGTTCACACATTTTCAGTATCAAATATTTTTCTCAGAAGTAAAGAAACACTAATATATGCCTTCCCAGTAGTCTTCTTTTTGAATCCTGGCGTTGGTGGAACAGCATGAAAACTCCTATTGTTTTGAATAGGACTGGGCTGTTTCCCTTGTGTTCCTCTCTGTAAATGCACATAGTGGTCAGAAGACTCTGCCCAGGCGAGCTAAAACAGTGGTGTATTTTATTCCTGTGGCTGCATTATTTTTTGCAACTGGTGAATCTGAGAGTTGATGATAGTGGACCTTGTGTGTGACACAGTGCATTTCTTTCTTGTATATGCTGTGCCAGCTTGTGGGCACCAGCCAGTGTTGGCAATGATTTATTTTCTGCTGTAGGTAATGCCTAAATTTGGTTGTTTTGTATAAATGTGTTTTTTGTTCTCTAACCAGGGATGGGAGAGACATGGAAACTACTGTTACAGGATTGATAAAATGGAAGTTTCATTTGGAGCCCAGTGCAATCTTACAGTGATGAACAGGTAAAGCACATTTATAGTTTATGAGCAGGTTTAACATCACAATCCTGGAGATAAAATCAAAGATTAAAACCACCGTATGATAACTAATGGTTTATAAAGAAAAAGTAGAGTGAATTACTTTTGCCAAGAACCAGAAATCTGTGTTTTCCATGGTGTGACAATAGTAAACCTGCAATGTGAAACCTTTGTGGAAGTATGAGAATTCCCAGCCTGCTGACCCCATGTTGAATATGGGACTGCCTGGATGACTGCTTGAACTGATTCATGTAGTAATATCCCTGGTTTTTAAATTGTCTCAGTAGTTTGCATTTCTTTCAAATATTGACTCCCATTAATCTGTGAATTTTCAGATTTGAACAAGAATTTATTAACAGTCTAATTAGAAAACACACCAAAGTTGAAGAAAAGTACTTCTGGACCGGTTTGCAGGATAATAGCCAGTCAGGAATATATTCCTGGGGTACAGTGAATGGGGAGACACCTGAAGTTGTGACATACACTAACTGGAATTCCATGCAACCAGGTAAATTTGAAAACCAAATAACACATAAACATACTGTCCTTTTGCATTGAGCAAGCACTGAAGTACCATGTTACAGAAGTCCAAGCATGAAATAAAGTAGTAATTCACAATTAATGTCAGGTTTTTTCTGAAAACCAGCCAATGGTTTTAAATATGTTTTTGGTGGCTTTAATTTTAGAGTTTTCAGGAGGATGTGTGGTCATGTCCAGTGGAAATTCTCTTGGAAAGTGGGAAACTAAGGATTGTAAAACCACTAAAGCATTTTCTGTCTGCAAAAAATATATTGGGCAGCCCAAGGAGCCAGAAGTGTTCCCAAAGCCAACTGATCCCTGTCCCCCTGGGTGGCACAATGGATCCGGCCTTGCCTGCTACAAGGTAAAATGTTATTTCTGTTTGGTGTTAATTGCTCATTACTGTCTTGTAGGAAGAGAGTGACCAGCAATTTTGTGGGCATAGCTGCTCTGGAGAACATTTTAAAGGTGCTCCTCAGCAGGAGAGGGAATTGGTGTTGATTCAGAGTGACTGCCTGCAGATACTGGCATGCATCGTCCTCTGCCATTCCTGGAAGGTGCATTGTGCCTTTCTGTGCAGCTGAGTGGGGCACCAGCACTGGCCCTGTGCTGCTGTGTCAGGAGCCTGATGCTGGCAGAGGCTGCTGTGCCTGTGTCCTCCCTGCTGCCCTTGGGCATGCACAGACACCTGAATAGGGAAGGAAAGACCTTTGCATCACCTTCCCTTGCCCTTTTCCTTTCTGTACTCTGAGTATAGATAGGAGAGGTGGGATTTTCTCTGGTTTGAATGTGGATATATGAAAACATTCAGCCTCAGTTGTATTTTACTCTTTTGAAGTGAATAGTGGAAGCAAGCAGCTGTGCTGTTTAGCTGGAATGACTTAAACAAATTTGTATTTAGAAATGCAGGTTTTCCCACTCCTATTAAAAATTAAATCAGGTTAAAACTGAGACTGTTCACTGGATTATTTATTCACTATTTTTGGACTCTGTCTGCAATGAACTGTTTCTTGTAAACAGCTCATGTAGCAAAGTGGGGAAACCCAGCTTGAATAACAAGGGTGTGGGCAAGCATCCTGAAGGGATAGGTCTGTGCTGCTGTGCAGGATGGCTGTCCCACAGCTGATGGACATGACAGCTGGCCTGGGCTCATTCTCCACAACTGTTGTTGACCAAATGCAGCATGTCTGTGCAGAGAGATCCAGCTGATGGGAATTGTCCTGGACTGAAACCAAGGGGATCAAGTGGACGTGTTAGCTGAGGTGTATGAGCCAAACTTGTACCTCTGATGCATACAGGTAGCCAAGGGTGTGCCAAAGAACTTTCTTCACCCGCAGCACTCAAGTGAGCCCAGCTTCAATGAACTTAGACTTTGTAGTTCACCATGAATTTGAAAGAACAACATCCCTTAAAACTTGTAACTTGACTTGCAGTTATGGAATGAACTGTCTGGTGGTTTCTAAAATCTTTCTGGTAAAGAAAAAAAGACAGAGAGTCTGTCATGTGGAATATGTTATGTTTGAAACTAATTTTGTCAGCTAAACTTCAGAGTCTGGCTGTTGTCAAACAAACTGAAAGAAAAATTGTTTAAAAGCCAAGTTCTTTCCCTATGGAAATATCAGTTATTAAATCTCCATATTTTAGTAGAACAGGAGTTTTGTAAAAACACTGCCTCGTGTGTCATTTTCTACTCTGACATTTGGCTGTTGTGAAGTTCTTCCACAGTGAAAGAGTGCTGCGAACCAGGACCTGGGAAGAGGCAGAAAGGTTCTGTGAAGCCCTTGGTGGCCATCTGCCTAGTTTTAGCCACTCAGAAGAAATCAAGGCACTTCATTCTATCCTGAGAAGAATTATCAGGTAATAAACTAGCCACATTCTAAAATTTTGATTCTGCAGTGGATCGCAAATGCTGCTGCTGACCCCAAATGGCAAATATGAGACAGTGTGTGACAACTGTGTTTCCTACAGAACAGCTAGATGTGGCATTTGAACTGCCTTGCTGGAAAATGTCAAGGGAGTACAGCTTGGGCAAATATTTCACGTTGCTGGAGGCAGCACAGGAAGAGAAATTTATGTAATGGAAGATGCTCAAAGCAAATCTAAGCCTGTTGTTATAATACATTTTTGCTTCTCTGTGTTGAATTTTGGCACAGCTAGATGGTAAATGTACCTGTTCTTTACTGGTACATTCTTTAGAGATGAGTTATTATTTCAGTTTTTCAGATACACCTCATTTTTATTCATGAAATGCTTCCTGACTAAACTGGGTGCTAACTTTTGAAAATGTGAATAATGTAGTGTCCAGCAATCTGGTTGGCACAGATCCTATTTGGCATAGCTGCACTAACACTGTATGGGCATTAGATGGGTGTGCTGAGTGTTCTGGTATCAACAGATTAAATGCTGAATAATTTATGAGTTTAAAGCTTTATTTTTAATCAAATGAACTGTCACTGCAAAGCTTTATTAGGCATTGATGTGATGTCAGATCCTTGTGTAATATGGGTTTTTTTTGATTGACAGTCTGTTTTTGCAGAACTTTTGCCTGCTTAAACTCAAATGCTGCCAGTTTGTGATGTAAATTTTTTCATCAACAAACTAAATCAGGATTATTGCAGAAGCTGCCAGCATACAACACTGTGATTAAATTTTAAAACCTGATGACTGAAGGGGTGCCTTCTTGAGAAACCAGTGAACTTTTTTTAGAAGTGCACAAGTCATGAAAATTACTCAGTGTTTATGTTAATAAGAGACAAAACCAAACTTGTATGGTCTATATATAGATAGTTTAGCTTGTGTAAAAGGCACTTGTGATTCCTTTGCTAAACTGGCTGAAGTCCCAAAATAAAAATCAGTGCACAAATTATTTCTAGCTGCAGACCTTTTTAGATGGTTTGGCAATAACAAATTTTGTTTTAGTGCACCTAATCTACTACGAAATGTGAATAGAGAAGTAACATTTTATTTTCCTACAAGTACTGGGAACTGATTTACAGCTTGCAGACTGTCTGAGGTATTAATTATATTTTCTGTTAGGAGTTTACAGGAAGTCAGTTGACACACAATGCTCCTGCATTTCCCATAGTTAAGAAATTTAGAACTTAGTCTGAAAGAAGGTAAGTCCCAGTATTTCAACATTATTCCAGCAGAACTTAAAATGAGGGGCAATGTATTGAGGCTGGTAGAAGTTAACTCTGCAGTCAGTGTTGCAGTAACTGCTCATATCAAATACAACTGAAAACACAGTATTTTCATCTGGGCTAACCCCTTTTTCAGCACTTCAGAACATTCTGAACTGAAATACTATATAGTTCATATTGCCTGAGGTATTTTAAATAATGTTTGTTTGTTTGTTTAGATAACATGGTGAAGATAGTTATGCTTTTAAATTACTCAGAGGTGTTGATTACATAAAATATTTTGGAGGTCAAATGTCAAGGGTAGTTAATCTAAAAATCAAGCTCATTTGAGATAGGAGATAGGAAACCATGTGAATTATTTCACTGGGAGAAATCACGCTAAGGTAATATTAGATGTGATTAGCTGCTGGGGTGTGCTGGCATGCAGTTTGTTCGTGTTCCCTGTGTTTACTCAGTGCAAATTCTGACCTAAAGCATTCATTCAGTGCATTCATTTCAGCTTGGGGAAGGAGCCACACCTCGACTCTCTTGGTTTCGGGTTTTTTCCCCTTGCACAGTTCTCTGGTGACTCATTGAGAATTGTTTGTTTTTAAATGTTAGCAAGAGTCATTTTGGTTCACCAGGAAAAGGGCAGCTTGCCTAGTCCATTCTGTTCTTTACTCAGATTCCACCTTAGAGTCAAATAAGAGCCAGAATTGCTCCAGCCAAGTCAGGCTATTGCCATTGGAAAGGAAAATAAAATTTGCCTGCCAGCCTTCCCCTGTCTGGAAGAAATACGAGAGAACCTCTTTTGACTTTAAGGGACATGATACAGGTAGAACAGATCCAGTTCAGTTACTTTCATTCTTTTTGGAGTGCTTTGTGGGCATTCTGCAGCTTACGGCTGGCAGCAATGCTGGGCACAGGCAGAGAAATAGCTTGGACTGGTTAGAAGCAGCATTTCAGTGAGGACACTTTACGGAAAAGAAATCCAGGTTGCCTTTTATATGAACAGCGCTGCTGCTGTAATTGTTTTGAATCTAGAAAGCCTCACAAACACTTGAGTTTGAAAGAAAAAAATCAACACAATGGCCAAAACAGCAATAAAGCTGAGATGCCAGTTGTAGTAATTGCATTAATTCAGTTTCTCTTTTCTTCCACTCCAGAGCAGGTAATTAGCAGGATGTGATTTAGCCAGTGCAGGAGCCTGTTACAGCTGGGAGAACAGGGTGGCCACGTGGGCTTCATGCAGGATTTTAGGCCAGCACTGCCTAAATATAAATAGTGCCTTGAATTCCTCCAATAAGAAGTTGGCCCAGATGTATACCTTACCGCTTGTCAAGAACTAGGTTGACCTACAAGCCCCAAAAACTTCACTTAGGCTCTTAATCTTGTGTTGGAACTGTCATGAAGGTCAGAGAAAATAATTTTCTATTTTGGCAGTTAGAATATCATTAGAAAAATTACGGGTTAATAGTCCCTTCCCAATCTGAGCTGTATTTATTCACTCCTGTAGTACTTTGGCTTTTATGAATGTTTAGTTCTGTGTGAAAGAAACCACCAGTATTCTGAAGGGATTGCTGGAGATTTAGGGTCTTTCAGTGTGAATCAGTGTGGAACCCATTGGAAAGCACAAACTGCGTGTATGTTTTAGTTAAAATTCAGGATACTTTAGGTTTTTAGAGACAGTTCCAGGAATGTAACTCAAAGAATAAATCATGAAATATTTAATAAATAAATAATGTCGCTGATAAATCCATTTTGATAACAGTCCAAAGGATGAATTTTAAATGCTTTGCAATGAGGAGACAGATACTTGAAGCACCAGCAAATTCCTTGCTGAAAGCTTAATTGCAATAGAGAGTCTTAATTCATCTTTGTCTTAAATAGTGGTGGAATTCTTTCCTATGATGAGATGACAGTATAATTTCAGAGGGTTATCAGAAAGCTTTACTGAAGAAGCTTAAAAGTACTGTCAAGTGTAGTGTAGCAGTTACTAAATGACCCGTGGTCATGTCTGAACAATTCCAGAAGAAGCAGAAGAGGTACAATAATGTGTAAGAGCCCAGTCAGCCGAGAACTTTATTCTGTTTGCAGGCTAGTAATTGTAAATTGGGAGATAAGCTGGAGAAATTTTTGACCTGGCACACTTTTTGTTTTTAATTTATTTATTATATAAAAGCCAAATACAAGTTGAAATAGTTTGGAAAACTGCTCTAGAGCCTCAGGCAACTACTGCAAATCCTTTGGAAATGAGTGTCTCAAATGTTCTATTTAGTAGATATTCCTGTGTGGTCATCAACTGCTTAAACTGCACTAAGTCTGTAGGTGGCAATTAGGAGGGGATGTCTGCTTCTTAATTGGAAGAACAGCCACAGAAGAATAAAGTCCTAAAGGCAAATAGCCAGAAGTCACTTAGCTGCTTGACAGCTGTGAATGTTTGGCTCACAGTTTTCCCTCTGCAGTGATTCAGGGCATTTAGGCTCTTTAAAGGCTCCTTAGTTGTATCATTGAAAAACTAAAGATTGATCAGTATAGAAAGTCACACTAGAGTGATCACACTATCTCACCAATGTCAGAAAATTACTGGAGTTGACAACAAAGAACAAAAAAAATGAGATCTGTTGATGGCTGATGCTTTTCTTCCTGAAGGGAACTTTACCAAATAGAGTATTGTTGCCGTTCCTGGATTTCATGTACTTAGCTGACACACCCTGGGCTAAGCTGTTTCTTGGTGCTGCACCATCAGTATTTTCAGACTGTACAGAATCTTTATGGTGCTATTTGTGGAAAGCTAGTGGCACAGTTGTATCAAAGACTTCCTTAATATTGCCCTGGGGTTTCATAATATTGCTTATGTAGGTAAGCCTGATTCTGAGTCCATCTCTCCTGGTAATAAAGTTATTTTCATAAATTTTCCAAGTTCTGGCTTCAAATCACTAAGTTTGTCGACGCTGCCTTCTGGGGAGCCTTTTATAAACTCTGACCTCTGCTGGTCAGATGTCTCTGTCCAGTTTTGAGCTCAAATTTATTTCTGAGTCGTGGTTCCTTCAGATGTGATGTCTTTTTGCTCAAATTGCTCCTCTTCTTGCAGATTTAGTCTCCTAAAATATTACAAAGAATAATTGTATCCTTTCCCTGTCTTTGTTTGGGAAGACTAGACTAGACTTAATCCTTGTTAATAGCCTAAACTCTTAATTTCCTCAAATGTCCTGTGTTCCTTCTCTGTATTTGGTGCACCATGATGGGTTAGTGCTCCTGATACAGTTCTACAGGAGCCCTGTAATGTGGCATCAATGCTTTACCATTGCTGTCAAACCACCTTGATGAGAGTGCCTTTTCCACAGCTCTTTTAGAGGAGGATTTCGTGTAGTCTGTGATTTCATAGAAAACTCATGGACTTTCTTCCCACTGCTGCTTCCAGTTGATACTGTCATTCAGAGAAGTGTCTATTGACTTTGTTGGGCAGGGTAGTGGATTGGAGTGAATTATTATAAAGTTCAGTACCCTGCACAAAATTGGATCTATGAGAATTTGCAGTACAGAACTAACCTTGTAGTTGGACTGGCACTTTTAACTTGTTATAGTATCTTTAGATTCATAAGCAAAAGAGTATGGTAAAGTTTCTTACTGGAGATTTGAGTATTTACATTGTAAACCTGTTTTTTTTCAGGTAATTTTGTATCTTAGAACATAACTGAAATTTTAGATTTAAGTGTTTGCTGCTTTTGAAAAGTGAGGAAGTAAAATCTAGGGAAAAACCCAGTTCTGACTGGACTAAAATTTCTACTGCCACTTGTTCATGCAACCATTGAAGTTAGTGGTGTTAGGTGCTGATTTATGTCTACATCTCATTTATGAAGGTGCATAATTGAAATAGGTGCCCATGTTTAGTGTGTTTACACCACTTACAGAGTTAAGGAAAATATGGCAGTTCTCTGAGTAGAAGCTTTTGTGAGGTTTGAGGAGGAGTGTATTTGAGCTGATGGTATTTGAGAGATAGCCCAAGGTGGACAAGAGAAAGGGAACCAAACCATTTTAAACACTCCCTGTGTGATTCTGGAAGAAAAGAGTAGAAAACAGACCATTATAGCAAGTGGCAGCTGATGAAGTGGTGATGCAGCCCACAAAGGAATTACCTGATTTAGTTAATTCTCTCTGTATAGAAGAGCTCCTAGCCCTTGTGTATATTTTCTCTTTGAAATGCTACAACTTGCCCTAGTAAAACCTTGGTTTTGCTGCTTGGTCCAAAATAATGCTATGCCATAGGTCAGTCTTCCTATTAAATGAGCTGAAGCATATGCTTGGCATAAGATTGTATCTTGTTTATTTGCAGCAATGACAGATGGGTCTGGATTGGAATGAATAAGAGGAGTCCTGATTCTTTGGGAACCTGGCAATGGAGTGATAACAAACCTGTAAGTTAACTTTTAACCAGAAAATGTCACACACTGATTTGTTTCAACTAGGACTGAATTAAAAGTAAATTGGTGAATATTTTAAGTAAAATATGTCAGATCTTTCAACAGAATAATAATTAAGAGGAAGATTGTGCACTTAAGAGCTGCTATCCAAGCAGATTTCCAATTAAAAGCATACCTTTAACAAGGTTAACCTGATTTCCATCTCCATTATATTAAAATAATTTCACAGAAATATAGTAGTAAACATCCAAGAGCTGGTGGAGAGAGCAAGGTGTCTTCAGGCCACAACAGAAGGGAGGGTTTGTCAGCTCATTTCCTTGTTATGTCAGACTTTTCCAAAAATATCATCCTCACTGTAATTATTTTATTTGTCTGAAATTGTGAGTTCTTCCCCGTTCCCCCCCAAAACAGACATGGACACTCAAAACTGAAGGAGTAACTGCCATTCAGCACATATTTTAATAGTAATAGACATAATGGGACCCCAGGTTTGAATGGTTATCTCTTGGAATAGCCTGAGCAAAGCATCAAGTGCTGATTCTTTCACCCTGTCCATCATCCTGTAGGTAACCAGTGTTGTTATGCCACTTGACTTTCTGGAAGATGAGTATGATACAAGAGACTGTGCTGCATTAAAGGTTAGTTTCAAGGTTTTTAACAATGTGTGTTTTTACTTGGAAGTACTTGGAAAAAAAACTTTTTTCAGTTGTATACTGAATTTAGGTTTAGATGTTTTCTTAGTATAGTGAAAAAGCTGTAGTGTTCCCTTTATGAATCTACACCTATTACAAACTTTCCCTTAATCAAGTATTTTTTATGAGCCAAGTTCTGTGCTACTGATAGCCTTTCACAGGACTTCTTTTGAACCTTTTTAACTACAAAATAATTTTAGTAACAATGCTATTCTGTATTGCATAATGCCATACTATGGATCTCTTGTATATTACATATAATTCTTAAGGATGTGTCATGGAATCTAAAACAAAAAAGCACAGAAAGCCCTACCAGTAACTTTTGAAATCTATATTAGCTTTTCTTAACTCCAGATTAAGAAAAGGTTTGAAATCTGAAGAAGGGGAATGCAGTAGCCAGGATAGAGCATGTGTTTGTGTTTGTGTGTATTTCCTTGTTTACTTGTGAAATAGACTGTTCGTGCTGTTGGTTTCTAATTTCAAATGTCAGACCTCAGCTTGATTCCTGATTAAGCTCTTCAATACTTAATTTAGTCTTGATGGCATGAGTTTTAAAATAGCCTTTAATTTTTCTGAAGTATCATCTGACTTTTTGCGGTACCTACCATCCCTTTTAACCTAAATAGAACCACCTCTGCTTTTAGGATTTACTGGGGGAAAGGACAAGTGCATCCCCTTGCTTCTATTCACAGCCATTTCTCTCATCCCCTTCTCCTGTGCTCATGACCCCAGACTGAGAAGCTGTTCAGCATTGAGCTCCTAAAATTTTAGACAAAGGAGAGCACTTTGAAGGGAATGCTGTAAACATAGTAACTTTCCTCTTGTCCCTGCTAGTTATAGACACATTATTTCACTCAATGATAAAAAATGCTCCTTACTGGAGAGACCAGCAATAATGAAGTCAGTTCTTCAAGCTTGATTGTAAGAAATAATCCTAAATAAGAATGATTGTTTCTGCGCCAGTTCAGATGGTTTCTTCTTTTCAACAGAAATGAAAATCATTTCAGGGGAACAATTATAAACATCCATGAGAAACTGTGCACTACAAAAACCCCCAAGAAACATTATTGATAGAAAAGACTTTTAAGACCTTTTATGTAGACTGACCTTAAGCCCTTTACGTAATTGCTTCACAGCATTAGCTAACATGGAGAGTTATAGTTGAAGTTACAGCTGTATCTGCTCTTTTATTTGCAAAATAAATTGTGTGACTAGCAACATGGTAAAATACACTGACTTTGCCAAAATACCTTTTTAATACAGTTTAATTTTACATTTCAAAGGCCTATGCTGTACTAACTCAGTTCTCTGGTTCTGCTTGTATGCAGACCTCACAGTTTTCACGGAGATCATTTTGGAGATTTTATTTCCATGAAGGCAGAGACCTGGACTTTTACTTCAGGCCTTTTGATTGTGAAGCTAAGCTTGAATGGGTCTGCCAGATAACAAAAGGTAAGCTGCAGTTACATCCATTTATTCATATAAAGAGTTTAATACAATGAGTTGTAATTATTGCCCTATAATAGAACTTTGCAAACAATATTTTATTGTTTCCTCTCTGAACTGCTAAGAGGACAGTACATGTAATGTCTCACTGATCTCACATACAAACAGATGTACACTTAGATCAGAAATTGACCCTGAGGAGGATGCAGTATCACTGCTCTTATAGTCCTTCTAGTCCTATGAAGTAAGAAGTGGTTTCCTGTGCAGTGGTATAAGCCACTGAGTTGCAGCATTTGTGGACTTGACTTAATCTTTCTTAGTGACATTTTTAGCTAAATCACCACAGGTGTTTTGGGTGTACAGTTTGTTTCAACCTTCAGTGAACTAGCTTTCTTCTGGTAAAACTGGTGTACTAGCTCCTCAATGTAGTGGAGCAGAGGAGTAGGAATACAAAAGAATAGCATGGCATATATGCACAGATCCAGGTTTTTTTAGGCAGTTTGTAATGTGATCCAGTAGACTTTTACATTTGGGTTGTGGATTAAAAGGTGTCTTGGGATGAAACTTTCTTGTTGGGGTGAGATACTGGTGGATATACTACTTTGATGCTTGAGAGATAAAAGAACCATAGATGTGTAAGATGGAGGTATGCAGTACTCCCAATAATTTTATATCAGCTTATTTTAACTATTAAACCTGTGTAAAATTTCTCCTTTTTTTTTCCATCATGAATACTGAGAAGTATGAGTACTAACAATCACTTCTATTATTGGTGGCCACAGTCTTGTTAGAAGGTGAAATCAGTGACTTTTCCTTTTTTCCTCTGCACAGGTAGCACTCCAAAGACACCAGAGTGGTATATACCAGGTAATTGGACTTCTCTTGTATTTTTCCACTAAAATGGAAAGTGGGTAGTGTTGATTATCCTCAATATCTTTTATTAGTTTTGTTACATTGCTACTGCAATGTACCTATTTCGTACCAGGAAAGATTAGGACTCGTAGAATTGGATTTTGAGAGAGTTCAAAATGCAGAACATTGACTCTTCCCAGTGTCAAATTGAGATTTCTTAATACATTCAGAAAAATAAAGGATTTGTTTTTCAGAATTAATTTCTTACTCATGTGGTGTTTCTTCTGTGTAGATGAAATTGGAATTCATGGAGCCCCGCTTGTTGTTGATGGAGCAGAGCTGTGGTTTGTACCAGATAAAAACCTGAGCTACCAGGAAGCTATGTTCTACTGTCAAAAAAATGATAGTGATTTAGCCTCTGTGGATTCTTACCCAAAACTCAGGACAATACTATCTCAAATAGAAAAGGTAAGGGGGTGTAATCTGTTTTCACAAGTACTTTCCGTTGTAGGGAAATTTACTTGCTAAGTTTTCCAATATAAGAAATTGTTCATCCTTAATTTCTTTCTTTTTCCTGTTGGCCTTAATGGTTTTCAATTGTACTTGAAAGGAAAATATGGGATAAAAGAGAATTATTTTAATGGCAGTTTGAATTTTTAAATTTAAAAGTAGGTTTAACAACATTAAAAAAACCCAAAATTCTCTGAATGGTGAAAAAATGTCATAGCAGAAGCCACCATGTAAGCATCCCATTGCCTGCAAATATTTCATTAACAATTGTGCCGGTTCTTAATTTTCTAAATTTTCACCTGGTGAGAGGATTAAATTAGAAATGCATGATGGTCTGATAGGCTTTATTGAAAGGGTTTTGTGGTGTTGTTGGCATGAAAGTACATTCTTGTGAGGCATCTGAGAAAAACATGTCAAGCCTCAGTACCTCTGTGACTAATTTTGTCGCATTGCTCTATCTTTGGTAGAGTCAGTCTGTGGGTTATAAAATACTGGATTTTGTTCTTTACTTCCACAGTTATCCAACAGTGAGCAGAAGTGGTGGCTGAAGTTTATTGATTATGGCTACAGCTATCATTCACCGTATGTAGAATAATTATGAGATGATTTATTGTAAACTTTTTTTGATGTGTTTTTTAGGAATTGTTACCTAGAGTAGTTAATTCATAGTAATTTTATTATAACTGAATTAGTAATCCATTTCTTGTGTGTCTTATCAGAGCCACTAGAGTTTGAGCTGTTGGGCTTAGGCACCTTAGTTTTGTTGTGTGAATCTTTGAACTGTGTGGTCCTGGTAGCTAAAATATTCCCTGTATCTTTGAAATGCCTTTAATTGGGGTTTTAAGCCCACTTCTGTGTTCTCTTAACACTTGGAGAACTGACAAAAGAAAAAAGCCCAGTCTGTTGACTGAGGATTGAGGAATACCAAAGAACAGAGAATGGGAAATTTTAGTTTGGTAATGCCAAAATCTTGGAGGGCTTTTAGTATAGCCTGGTAGAGTTGGGATGACTCACAGCAAATCTTGCATCATTCCCTTCTTGGCTGCAGAGAAGATTCACCAGCTTCTTACAAAGAAAGTCCTTCACTTTCCAAAATACTATAGCAATGTGCTACTGTGAAAGAAAACCAGGGCTATTTCCTATTGCCTTCACTTGTCCTGGCAACGTGCTGTGATTGCAGCATGGTGATCATGAGGTAAATAACCTCATTGTTCTCATCTCAATACAGTTAATTTGGTCATGGTACATAACTGCTGAACCTACCACATATTTATGCCTAGCCTAGTTTGTGTAAGGCATCTAGAAACAGTTAATTGCCCAAATTTTTGTTTGCATTGACACTGTTACAATCAGAGTTTCTCCGTGAAAGTCACATTGGGTTGGAGATTAACTCTGAAATATTTATATCCAGTTTACAGTTATTTCCACGCTTCCATGATAGATTACTGAGAGATTGCTGGTACATTTCCAGAAAGAACTGGTATAGAGGTAAGGCTGTTTTTATTTTTTCACCCCCTCTGCTATTGTTGTGTTTATTTGAAAAGAAAAGAAGTAGTAATTTCTGTTCTACCCAAACTCTTCTATTAAATACAAATTGATACCAGATTATGAGTGAATGTCTTCTTCACGATTGTCTGATTGACTCTTGAATCATTTATTACTTCCTCATGGCAGAAGCCATTGTAATATTTCTTAATGACCAGAGGCAAACCTGAATTCAAATGTCAAATTTTTATGATAGATTGTCACTTTTTTTGCAACAGAAATTAATTAGATGAAATCTGGTTTTGGTGGCTACCTTTTTGTATTTATGCTACATATTCTGAGCTCTGGAGTTTGTCTGAGAGCTGTTAGTTAGAGAGGTTGACTCTCTACTTGCAACTGTATATGTATCTGGAGACACAAATTCCAGTAAGTATTGGAGTCATATTGTAAGAGATAGACAAAGTAATGAAAAAGCCACCTGGTGGTACTTGAAGCTTATTACTTCCTTTTTTCAAAAATGTTTAACATTGAGGAAAATGTATAACCTCCAGAGAACAAGAAACTCCTCCCATCTTCTACCATTTCTATTTAAAGCACATTTCCCCCATTATTCAGTTGTTTGCTGCTGAACTGTTTTCATCTCTATTAGCCAAAAATTGCTCTTGACTAGGAAGTCAGTCCATTTGTGACTGCAGAAGTCATGTAAAGCAGAGAAGGGCAGATGATCTCTATGTAGATGTTAAAACATTTTCTGTTTTCAAGTTGTGTCTGCCTAGATGAAGTGTTAATAGTGGAGTAAGAGTGAGACTCTGGATCTTTAAGAATATTTTATTACTGACTGATATAAATGACTTATGCTTGCCTTTTGCTCTTCTGCTATTTTTAATGCTTTCAATTGCATAGTAGCTCGCTGTGGTTGCACCAACAAGGATTTCCCTTCAGACTGATCTTGGTGATCTCATAAAGTATGGATAGCAAATGGAGTGTGACTGGCATTACTGTAACTGTTTTTTAAAACTTCTATTTCTGCAGACTACCCAGTTAACTGTAATGTGAAACTGCCCTTCATCTGTGAAAAAAATAATGCCTCCTTACTAGAGAAACATGATCCCAGTTACCGCCCAGTCAGAGGAGGCTGCCCTAACGGCTGGCACCAGTTCCGCAATAAGGTACAACGATAACAGATTCCTCATCCTTGCCTGTTCTTCACAGCCCAGTCAGCTGGCATGCCTTTCTGAAAGAAAGGAGGAAGTAGCCCCTCTGTTGAGAAATAGACTAGAAATGGCTTTTGAAAACTAAGTGTAGTGATTAAAATAATCTCTTCCCCTTTTGTCCCTTATTCAGGACTGATGGTTTCTTAAATTGAAAGCATTCATTTTTAGGTTTTTTTTGCTTTCCCATCACCACATGTTTAGGTCCAAGAACATTGGTTGTATTGTCTAATCTTGAGCTTCTACTTTGAATGAAGAGAAGAATTAGAAAGGGAGAGTGTGAGGTTTCTGTGGCAGAAGCATGTTTGTTTCTCTTCTGGAGTGGTCATAGGCAGGAACAAGTTTGCAGATACTGTTTCCTGAGTTGTCTTCTTAAACTTAAGAATTAGTGAGCAGCTTTTAAGGATTAACCAACAGGTCAGAAGCCATAGTAGAGTGTATTTCAGTACTATGTTTTAAGGTAGTCATCTAAAGTCTTAGTGAGACTCATTGCTGTTGTTTGCTCCACCATTATTCTGTACATGTACATCAAATCTGCACATTACATTGTGCCAAGGTTTGCAAACTTACTTCACATCATTGCAGAATAGACTTTGGAGTTTCCATGTAGTTTTTCCCCAAAGGTAAATTATTACAAGTTCCTGGCCAACACTATCTGACTGTAGAGTTCATGTGTGAGTTCTCATTCCCGAAACAGTACACAATTTTGATATAGCAAATAAAAATTACTGAATATGTATATGAGGAGTTGGTCAGGGGGATAATTTTATATTTAGCTACTCTGCTGAACTGAATAAATGCTTGCAGCTAGTATCAGGTCCCTTGGTTTCTGCAAAAAATAGTTACATGTTATTGCAGGAAATGAGAAGTGAATTTTTAGGGTTGGTTTAAGAACCTTTATGTATTGATTTTTGTCTTAGGCAGAATGGTATGATGAAAATAATTTTCATTGTGTTTATTTTGTAGTGTTTTCTAAAGATGAAACCGGAACATTTAACATTTAATGCAGCTAATGAAAAGTGTGTAACTTTTGGAGGTTCTCTTCCATCTATCTCAGATCAAGCTGACCAAGGTACAGTGGTGAACTGGGGGCACTTCAGTATGCTGCTTCTCTTCCAGATTCAGAATACTTGTACTTAAGAACTTGAACATAAATCACTTGGTTATCCACAGGCATACTGGGAGCATTCTAAAAATCCAGGACTAGTTAAAAATGTGTTGTCTGTTGTTTCCATCACTGGAAACATAACATGGAAATGCAGTCAGCAGACATTTGAACCAGTTTGAAGAGCAGCTTCTCTGTATGATCCCAACCTGTTATAAAAAGAAAAAAGTTGCAAAACCTTGCACTGAGAGTTGAGGATAAAAGGGTCATCACTGAATGGAGAATTGTTTGCCTTTGCAAGCTAAATCATAGCTGAGACTTTAGACTTTGCACTGTGAAAAACCACCCTAGGAGCTGCTTCCAAGAGAAGCTCAGCTGTTCGTGCAGGAGTGAGGTGGCAAACACAATGCCACCTGGAGCACAGGACTCTCTGTGTCTACATGTGCTTAGCAACTTAATGTGGCAGTGTGTCCAAACTGACCCCCTGCAAGCTCTTCAGGACACTGATGAGAGGATGGAAAGCAGGAGGACTGGAAAACAGAACTCTTTCACCTCTCTTCTCAACTAAAGTCAGTGAGAGAAATGCAGTGAGGAAGAAATGGGTTCGCATTGTCTGCAAGTAATGTACAGCAATAAACTGCTGAATGATATAGCTGAATTTACAACTATATTCTTGTGGATAATTAAGAGTTCACTGAAGGTGTATCTGAAGTAGCTCAGTTGAATTCTGCAGTACATATTTTCTATATTAGCAAATAACCTCTTGCCAAACAAAATATGGTAAGTAGACTAGAGAAGTCACTAGTGTACCTGCAGGCAGCAGCTTAATGATAATTTTTGGTTTTTTTACTGCTATTATTGGGGAGGAATAGGGTTATATACAGGAATATACATGTCTCAGGCATGCATGTTTAAGGTTGGAAAAGCACAGCCATTCTGAAATGTTACATAGCAGGATCCCTTGTGTGATTTGGTGCATTTGGAAGTGTTTGTTATTATACCTTGTTTATTTTCCTTTTCTTTGTGTAGTGGAGACCACCTATATGGGAAGAAGACACTGCCCTCTTAAAGTGTGCTTCTTTCTGTAGGCTGCCTCTACTCCTTCTGGTGGTATTAGGGGCTAGCTCTGACATGCAAATCTACAGTGGCTTTGTCTCCTTCAGAAAATAGGCTGTGGCTAGTCTGGCATGTGACCAATAGTTAAAACAGGCAGCAGTAGCTAATTAGATAGTTTTGATTTGTCTTCCTAAACTAGTCAAGTTTAGTGAATGCCTTTGATGCCTGGAGGTTACCAAAGCCTCGTTTCTTTCCAGAATGCTCACTAAGAGGGGTCTGATTTAAGGTTTGCCTGGCTGAATTTTTTTCAACTAAATCTGACTTCCTTTGACCTGTCCTGCTTTCTCTAATGGTGGGGTGGACAAACTCTGCTAGAATCCAGAAAATATTCAGATTTATGGTATGTAAAAGAGAAAGATGGGACATAATACTTCCTCCACCAGTTCAGAAAAGGCAGCAAGACCATAGAAGAACTTGCAGGCTTGTGGAAAAGCAGCTTCTTAAATTTGTGTGTAAGTAAAAGACTCCAAATTAGTGGGTAAAGGAACAGGTTAAATCCCTGTCTTCTCCTCAGCTCAGAATTTGAAGGACAAATACCAATAGCCTGCTCCTTTCAGATAAAATCAATATGAAAGGTGTTATCATATGGAAGGAAGGAATGATAAGCTTTTGGCAATCATGAGGGGCTGGAAAAATTAAATTAACACAAACAGGGATTGCATTGTCTTATGTGAAGTATTCTTTCAGATGTTTACTGTTGTTTTCCTAACCACAGTATGTACATTTACTGTTCTGTCCAACAGATTATATAACATCCTTGCTTCCTGGCCTGCCAAAAGATATTTGGATTGGTTTACAGTTCCTGTTCAGTACAAGGGAAAACAAATGGATAGATGAGAGCAGACTGTTGTATAGTAACTTTCACCCACTACTGACAGGAAGATTAAGGAAAATTCCACTGGATGTAAGTTTTGGTTTTGACTTCTCTTGCTTGTTGAGTAATGAAATTTGGAATACTGTATCATACAAAACCCCCATGTAACAGACCAAATTCCCCAGTCATTTTAATTGGCAAACAGGATGGCTGACAGTACTGGAGTTCTGTTTACCTTCACTTGGATGACAACTTCTGAAGTGTATTTAGCTTAGGAAAACTTTCTGAGTCCAGGCACCTGATAGTGTTTGTAAAACAGGTAAACTGTATTACACCACTCCTTTGAAACTTCTTAAACAAGTTCAGACAGCTGGGTTTCTCCTAGACTCATGTTTCTTCACCTCTGCACAAGTATGTTTATACCTTATTTGAGTCTGATAAGGATGTTTCTGTTTCTCAGCTTTTTGATGAAGAATTTAACAATCAGTGTGGTGTAATCCTCAATGATCCCAAGTCACAATATGTTGGAACATGGAATTTCACTGCTTGTGCTGACAGGCACTTCTTGGGTATATGCCAGCGGTCTGTGGGTAAGTCTGAAGACTCAAAATAAATTGCAGCCAGAATTTAAACTTAAGGTGCATATGCCAGGAGACTTTAATACATGTAGATGATTTCTCTTGAAGAGCAAGATTCTTGTAGAGACTGAGCAGGTAAATTTTAGAAAAGCAGAGTGTAGAGGAAGATCTGGGACCTGTTTTGTCAGCCATTCAGAATTTTCCCTGTTGTTTTTCATTGCCCAGTTCAGGGAGAGTCTGTTTTCCTGAGAGACTTTGTGTGGTTCCAGTGGAATCATACTTCAGTAGACGAGTCTTTAATGTTCTGTGGGTATAGAGGTCGTGTACACTGAGGATTGGAACAAGTGACTCCTTTTTCCTTTTCAGAACTGTGGCAGTGAGAAGCCCTAGGAAGGAATATCACAACATTTATATCCCCCTTAGATATATCCTCTGTCTTTTATTTCTGTGAGAATATAAGGCACCACAGACTCTTAATGTTGAAGTTGGTCTTTCCCCAGAGCAAACTTGAGAGTTGGTGTGAGTGGGATTTTTTGATCTGAACTAAAAATAATATTCAGATGTACCCATGTGGGTTGGCCAATACCAATTACTGGAATAAGATCAAACACATATAGTTATTATGTGCGTTTAATTACTGCTATGGGCTAATGTTCAGCATACCCACTTCTGAGTAGGTTCCTTTATATAAATAATCCTTTTAAGAGATGAACATGCTATCTTCTAAAAAAAATCAAACACAAAGAAACTTGGTGTACAAAACGCCCAAGACTACGCCCACCTTCTTCATTCTCAAACAGGCAGAGATTTCCACCTCCCACCCTCCCACCTCCATTTAACAAAATCTTTTTTACTCAATGCCAAATACTCCAGAAATTCTAAGTGTTAAGATTAGAAGTCCGGATGGAAGAGATGTCATAAAAATCTGAAAAGGAGACTTTTATGAATCAGATGTTTACAATGTATCTATTTATATCAATCTCTTACTAGTTTGAAGTGACTTAAATACTCAATATTTCTTTGCCACAGCTGTTGAAGCTATAATGAGAAAGGTTTTTGGGCTGACAGAGAATGTGTCCTGCTGTGGTCTGGTCTTTTAGTGTGTTAGGGATCTAAGGATAGTTTGAGTTGGGAGGGACTTCAGCAGGTTATAGGGGCAGCTGTGAGAGAGTCCACATTGTCTGGGGCTTTATCATAGGGAAAAAGATGATTCATGTTCATTGGAAATCTTGGCATGATTGTGATTTGCAGAATTTCTTGAGATATTAATCATCAGCAATTATTTTTTCAGAAATGAACGTTTTGCTTATTGTCTTGTTTCCAATTTGGTACCCCTTGATGTGTGATGGCACCCTGGGTTCCATGGTTCTCTTTTGTAGCTGTTTACTAAGTGAAAGCATTTGGCAGCAGACAGAAACCACTTGAAACAATCTGTTTGAGCCTTGTCAGTTTTCTGATCTATTGAAAGCTGTAAATATCAAATTAATATTGTGTTTCTGTCATCTTGTGTTTTGGAAAATGGCCCTGTCAGCCTATCAATCAGCCATTTATATACTGTTATTTATAGAGTGATGCCTCCCCCCCACCCCTTGCAAGCCTTTTTCTACTTCAAGTATTTAAAATATCAGGAGGGCTCTGCCTTTTGCAGAATGAATTTATTTTTGGTTGTGTATAAAGCTTTTGTGGTTACCATTTGTATGCTTTAACTTACCACCCACAGGAGTATTTGCATCTTCTATTAACTGCAGTAGCCATGCATCACTGAGCTGTGTGCCCTCAGGTGAGGTGCTGGTAACTGAGATAACACTCCATGCTTGGAGCACAAATAGGGAATTACATCCTTCCCTATGCAAGCTGGATTTTCTGCAGTTAGTTAAGTGAGGCAAAATCAGTTCTCACATATGCATGGATGGCAGTAAGGAGTTCTGGGGCTGTGCTGTACCAGGATCTGCACAGACAGGTTTTGTGGCCCATCAGATTTGCATAAGCATTAATCCACAGGCTGCACAGAGATGAGTCAAAGCTGAGCTGTTGCTATATTACAGAAGAGAGCTCTTGCTCTCTTGCATTTGTGTATAATTAAAGTTATAGAATATGCTTTTAAATCAATAAATTATTTAGCAGTTAGTTAAAAATAACATATAAAAAGATGTGAACCTAAGTTGAGAAAAAGATACTTAATAATACATTGGCTGAAAATAATAATTACTTTTATTATATATTTTTCTATCTAAGATGTCAAAGATGTTTGCTTCTAACCATTATTATCAGCATAATCTACTAAGATTTTTTTTCCGGAGTGTAGTCAAACAGGTTTTTCTGATTGTTACAGAGACATTGGGAGTTCAAAATGTGTTATGGTATTTAACTACCTAATTACTGGATTTCTTTCTTGTGTATAGGAACTGCTGATAACCAGACAGAGCAAGTCATTAATGAAACATTGAACTATCAAGATGTTCAATACATGGTAATTCTGAAGAATTTGTCCTGGAATGATGCAATGGCTGCATGCATAAATAAAAAGATGCACCTGGTTAGCATCACAGATCAATTCCAGCAGGCTTTTCTTGCTGTTCAGGCTGCTCTTCATAATTACCCACTCTGGATTGGACTCTTCAGCAGAGATGTAAGTTACGTTTTTTCCTCAGACTCTGGCTTAAGGTAATTTTTACAGTTGTGTGAAACAAGACATGAGTTAAAGAAATGCAATTCAAATTAGTTTCTGGGCTGTTTTAATTCAGGGATAACCATCTGGAGTGTCTCAAGATAAATGTTTTAAACCTTTGGTTCTCCAAGTTACATATTCTTGAGCTCCGCTGGATGAATTAATGCTGATGATAGAATTCTTTTAAAAGACTGAAGATGAAGGGATATATTGTAGGGTGGCAGCAACATAGATTACTGAGTCATCTCATTTGTTAACAAATGAGTAGTAAGTGTTGCCATTTAATATCATCACCACTGTTTACAGTAGCACTCTAGAAAGATGACCCAAAAATCTGTTTTGGAAGGGAGAAACTAGAAGTGGCAAATAAAATTCAAAATGAATCATTGAATACTTGTGGAGATAAATTTCTGAAGTTTAGCTTAAATTCTGTTGTTACTTCATGTTATTTGTGCCCATGTTTTGAGTTTGAGCTAAGCATCTCTGAGATAAGTCAGTGGGTTTTTCTTTCTCCCTATGTTTTGTTTTTTTTTTCAAAAAAACCTGAAATAATACAGGAGGTGCTGCTTTTCATTAGCTGGAGGACTTCTTGAAAATCTTTATTGTGGATTGAGAGCTGTCTCAGCTGTTAAAGGGATGCCTTGGACTTGCTGGCAGGGTTTATCTCTTTTGTCAAGCACATGAGTCTGGAGATAATTGTGAGAAAAAAGTTAGAGTTTTTTTAGAAGTGCCTTACCTACAAAGTTTGGTGGTGCTCACTCAGCACTGGGGTGTTGTGTTCTTCCAGTGTCAGTTCTGAGCTACTGAATAGTTCAGCAAAGTAGCAGAAAACAGAAATTGGAGTATGTACTTTAAGGAAAATATTTTAAAATTTTTAAAGCAAACAGCCATGAAACTCAGTGAAGATGGGGAAACCAGACAACCTACTTTCCCCTCTCTTTTGATTTTTTTATCTGTAAATGACAATCAGATGATTCATTTTGGGGCATATAGCTCAGGCATGCACTGGCTCTTCACTATTGCAACACTTCGTTATTTGGCCACAATTAAAATGTCACATGAAAGGAAATTATAATGCAAGTGGTCAACAGAACTTGTTACTCCAGTGCTGAAATCAGACACAGAAGAAAGATACCAGATAAATTACACAACAGCAGGGGGATTTCCCAAAGACTTTCAAATGTAAGATTTTTAAAGGATAGCATGCTGCTTCTATGTGGGTGTTGTCTTCCTGCATCCTCCAGGGCAGGAACATGTTTGATGTATTAAATCAATTAATTATTTAATAGATTACTTAAAACTCAGTATGGACTAACTGAGGACTTTCTTCTCAGTCATTACCAGTTTTCCAAGACCAGGCGGTTATATCCACCATTGCTTTGCAGATGCAAATGATGCAATTTGAACATTCCATTGCTAGGCTTTCCTCCCTAAGCACAGTAGTGAAACATTACCTTTGAATAATTTGCCATTCAGCTAATTTGTAGTTTTGTAACTGCAAAACTTAAAATAACAAAGCTTGCTATACTGTGAGCAGGAGATCAGATCATGAGGAACTTACAGTTCTCACCTGAGACACTGAAAATGTCTAGCCAGTGTAAATATATTATCATATCATTTTCTGCTCCTTATATTTTTTTTTACTATGTAAGCTCATCCCTTTTGCTTAAATAATGCTAGGGTGGAAAACATTATGGCTGGCTGGATGGGAAACATGTGAGTTTTAGTCACTGGTCTGAGGATGATGAAGAAACAAACGAAGAATGTGTGTTTTTGGATACTGATGGCTTCTGGAGAAGTTCTGAGTGTTCCTCTGAAAATCGAGGTGCTATTTGCTACGCATCAGAAAGTATGTGTGCTACCATAATTTTTATAGAAGTTGACTCTTATTTTATTATTAAACGTATTTGATGATTCCAGCTTGTAACTTCAAAATTACATATTTTAAAGAGCTGTGCTAGCTGTGTATCCTTCAGGAAAAGATTTTTCTGAGAGATCATCACAGACTTCTTCCCTATGAGACCATTATGATTAGTTCTGGTTTTATTCTGTGAGGGGACACAAGCCATCCTGAGTCACTGTAAAGTGTGGTGTTACGACACCCTTTATTATTTTGTGCTTACAATGCAGGCAGCTGCAGGTAGAGTCCTTCTTACTCCTCAAGTATTAGATAAAGCCATAGAACTAAGATGTGTTGCTGGCTGTGAAGTAGCTTATTTGTTACAGTGATGTGCCTTGACAAGAGACAAGAGCTTTTCGTTGTTGGCCTATGCTTAGCATTTTTATGTAGGGATTTTATTTTTAAACCTATTTAAAATAACTGTGATAACTTGCAAGTATCTGTATTCTTTAGTAAAGCTTACTTCTGGTTTTGTTACTTTAAAAAAATCACCATCGTGAGGAAACTGAAAACAACAATGCATTACACATTTAAAGGATGGCACTTTATTTGTCTTACATGTTTTTAGGTAGTACCTGAAAGTGGGTGCCAAGTCAGATGGTGGTATTAGTAATTCATGTCCTGATGTTGTCTTGTCTTTTTTTAGAGAAGACTGAAAAAGAACAAGTTACACAAGTGAAGTGCCCACATAAGATTAAAAATACACCCTGGATATCATTTAGAAACAATTGTTACACTTTTATGATAACAAAAAACAGATGGAGAGAACTGAAGCCTCATGAAGCTCATCATTTATGCAGGAACATGAGTAAGTGCTTTGTCATACTGCAGGTATTTATGGATTTAGATCAGCTTGGGGGAGATGAGTGTTAGATCTGAGTCACAATGACAGACAGCAGAGTGATGCTGAGAAAGGCTGTAACAGTAATTCAGTAGCATTGCACTGTCTGATGCTGTTTGCCCTTGCACCACCCTGATAAAAAGTGCCAGAGCATGGATAGGGGAGTTGAAGAAAGAGGCAGCTTGGAACTACTGAACTCTGAGATCTCTGAAAAATGGCAAGGTTTTTGTGTTTGGTTGGGGTTTTCTTGCAATATGCCAGTTTTAAATAGTTTGGGTAAGTGTTATCCCCTTAGCAACATTCTGGCTTTACAGTTACATTTATTTAGTGGTTTCCTGTTGCCCCTAGCTTTGCTGTGTGGAACACTTACTGAACAAAGTAAACAGACTGAAAAGCAAGTGGACGTTTTCTGTCCATCCCGAATAAAGTATAGCCTTAGGAAAGGCTTTCCTCTTGTATTAAACCTTCAGACATGCATCTTTCCAAAATCTGTTTTTATTTTTATTTTTGTGAATTGATTTAAATTCAGTCTTTTTCTTAATATTGTTTCTCTACTAGGGCAGTTCAAGCAAATAATGAAAGTTTGCTGATATTTTTATGTTCTGTGCAGAGAATTTTTACTATGTACATCTTGAAGTGACAGTAGGACCCACAAATATCTCTGGAGCTGAAATCTTTCACTTATCCAGAAAACCAGAGATAGTACCATGGATAATACATTGAAAAATAATTTTGCACTGTTATTATGTTAAAAAGATCTGGCCTTTACACACTGTTGACCTATCTGTAATAATTGTTAACAGTAATAGAAAAAAAAATCTGTATTTTGAAACTGAAAGGTAAATTTGTAAGAAAGTAATGTAAAAAAATTTCTACAGACCCTGAAGCATTTGTTCTGAGTGTTCGAGATGAGGAGGAGAACAACTTTGTTACTGAGCAGCTTCATTCATTCAGTGGTCTGGCTCTGTGGGTCTGGCTGGGTGTGATTTATGATGACAGTGGTAAGATCTAAGGCTTTGTTTTTTTCTTATTAACTGGATTGGAGACAAAATTTGCAGCATTAAGTGCATGTTTCTTGCATGTTTCAGTTTATAACTAAAGTCAAAGGGAATGCAAACCTGTAACAATGATTTATATTTGTACTTAACTTCTAGAAGAAAATAACCTGATGTGCTCTCTGAATGATAATTAGATCCAATATGTTCTGTTTAGTCTAAATTTGATTTCCCTGGAAAGCAGCACTTAAAGTGACCAGGATGAGTAATGCTAACATATTTAGCACTGGATATGGAACTGATTTAGAGTAACTTGCAGTGCCCCAGCATTTTTTCCAACGTGAACATCTGTTACTATCATAAATATATTCAAAGTTAATTGTATTTGTATACATAATGCCAGTGTTTTAATAAATATGCTGTTTTCCACAGATAAAGTTCTCAAGTGGTATGATGAGACTCATCTGACTTACAACAACTGGAGGCTGGGAAGACCTATCATAGAGAAGAACAGTTTTTTTGCTGGTGTAAACCTTGATGGGTTTTGGGATATTTATAATTATTCTCAAAGTTGGCATGCTAATCACTACAACATGTACAGTATTCTCGCCTGTAAAATCGAAAGGGGTGAGTAGTATTGGAGTGTTGGATGAGGGTCAGAATTTAAATCATGGTTCCTGCTGAATAAGGCTTTGGTTTTGCTCCTAGTGAAACACATGGCACAGTTGTCATGAGCATCTGGGGTCATCTGGTCAGTCTGCATCAATGCTGTAATACTGTGATCAGGAGAAATGTGTTTGCTGTGCTCATCCAGCAACTGCTGAACTCAGTGTCGAAAGTAACAAAAGTAAATTTACTTGATACAAGTTGCTTGTACTGAGCACTTAAATGCTTGAGTTACACTGATATAGATGGATTTTAGTCCTTTCTGTATTTTCCTAGTAACATGAAAGAACACAACTTATCTTCTTATTCTTCGAAACAGGACACCAGCAGCACAAGCCTCCATTGCCAGAGACTATTCCACATGGAAACAGAACATACAGGATCCTTCAGAAAAAATTGACGTGGTATGAGGCATTGAGATCATGCCAACAAAATAAGAGTGATTTAGCAAGTGTACACAGTGAATCAGAGCAGTTATTTCTAGAAGATATTGTCAAACAGGATGGTTATCCTCTGTGGCTTGGCTTGTCAATTCATGATGTGAGTATATACTGTTGGGGATGTCAGTAACAGATCTGTAAATAATATTTTGGACAAGATACAAAATATTGTCTGATGGTTTTTTCCAGTTCCTTAGAATCTCTTTTCCACTTAGTATATTTTCAACCCTGTCTAACATGTCAATATTCAGTTTTGGTGAATGTAGGCACTAAGATATTTCTTCCTAATACCTGACAGTTTAAAATAATACAGTGTTCCCTCATCATTCCTTGCAGCACAAGGAAGTGGGATTTAGAGTGCTACCCCTAGAGGCTTCAGACTTTATGGCACTCTGTAAAATCAGATTTCATGAACAAATAGAGACAGACAAGGCTGTGTGGAACCTGCTTAGCTGAGGTCCAGACTGGCTCTCCAGAGCAGTTCAGGAATAGGCTCTCAGTAAGTTAAGTGTCCATTCTCCCAGGAAACACAGTAGCAAGAGGCAGCTGCACATCTTCCTCCTCTGTCTGCTTTACTGTGGAGCCAAAAGCCTGACCCTGCTCCCCTCACTAATTGCCATACCTGGTCATAGTAGTTAGTTGGCAGGAATACCCCTCTGTAGAGGTGTGTGTGAGCATACCTGTGCTCCCTCTGCCTGTGCTGTCACAGACTGGGACACTCACAATTGACTCCTCATTGTCATGGGTTTCCAGGAATGTATCTGAAATAGGAGCTGGCACTGCAAACGATCCCTGAGCTGCCCAGTGTTACTCACTGAGGCCATCACAACAGTTCAGCAGTTTGCAATGTATCCACTAATGTTCATAGCAGGGAAGGCAGATTGCTCAAAGGCAACAGCAGGGTGGAACTAAGTGAAATGTTCCCCATAGGATAAAACTGGCACATTGCAGGTTTAAACTTGAGAACGTGCTGTCCTTTCTCAGTTCCCATGAATAACAAAAATGTCTATGTTAAGAAAATGCAAACTATGTTGTACATTTATTTACTGTGAATTTAGATGAGACCACCTGCTCTGTAATTTATCACTCTAAAAGGGACAAATATTGCTGAATGACTTAATTCATGACAGATGAGATTTAAAGCACAGTCATATGTGGTTTAAAAGTTGTGGGTTTTTTCTTTAATTAGGGAAGCAAAGATAATTTCGAATGGTCAGATGGAAGTGACTTTGACTACTATCCCTGGGAATTAGAAAACTCAGATACTACTGAGAACTGTGTTCTGTTGGATACTAAAGGATTTTGGAACCGTACAAAATGTACAAATGTTGCTGAAGGTGCCATTTGCTATAGCCCTCCAAACAGTGAGTGTTATTTTTAAGGTTTTGTGTAGTTGTCTTTATATGCTGTGTTTAGAAGTAGAAATGAAGGTTGAAATACTGCACATGATTCCCTTTTAAGAAGAGTTTTCTGTCAGGAATGATAAAACTTTTTAATACTTCCGGGAGATAAATTCTCATCAATACAGTGGTGAAAACCTAAATCAAACCTGGTTACTTCTAGACCACTTGTGATATGGATATCAAATGTATGTGTCTTTTCTAAATCGAAGTACCTATCAAATATATACAACAAATGTCAAAACCCACAAAAAAGCAATTAAAAATTGTTCCCAAGCCTTTGGGATTTGTCTTATGCTCATTTTAAAATAAATTCATCCATGACATAGGAAGAAGGAATGTAAGCTAATGGAACAGTGGGTGTTGATAGCAGTAGTAGCCCTTGCTAATACTTATTGTCCTGTTATTCCAGAGACTGTACACAAACTGCTGCAGCAGAAATAACATCAATTTCTTTGTCTTTGCAGAGAGAAAACTGGAGCCAAAGCAAGCAAGTAGAGCCTCTGGATGCCCACAGAGCAGTGGCTCCCTGCAGTGGGAACAGTACAGGGATCACTGTTACGCCTTTGACATGGCTTTCTACAATTTTTCCGTGTATAATGTGGAAGAGGCTAAGAGAATCTGCCAGAAGCTGAGTAGGTTCAGACTCTATCACATTACAACTTGTAATAAGTCCACTATTTGAGAAGAAATAAAACCCAACAACCTAAAAACTTACACTGGTTACACTTCAGCTTTGCCATTTTTATTCCCCTTTAGTTTAGGAAAGGCAATAGCAAGCTTTATCTTTGAACGCCTGATGAAAATTCTTAATAAAATACTAATTTTATTAAGACTGTTTGGCACTCGGGTATTGGCAGATAAAATGCAGATTACCAGTTGCAGAACATTCAGAAATTTATTGCTTACAGTTTGGAGGAAAACATTTTATCTGCTTGCAAAGTCAGTAGTGTCGGCAGGGCTTTCTTATTACATCCTTGCTGTAGCTGCTTACTAATAGGGAGCTTGCTAACTTATCAAATGGTTCAAAGCATGTATGTTATAGATATTAAAGCGTGCAAAAACTTAATTTTATGTCAAGTTAATGGATTCTCTCTCTTCTTTGCTGAGCTACATGGAGAATTGTATTGCAGAGACAATGTTAATCAGTTTCATGTACAGAAGTTTCAATCACCCTAATATAGAAGTTAGTGACTGTCATAACTTTCTTTTATGGAATTATCTTATGGTGTGACATTGGACTCACTATTTAGGATCCAAAAAACCCAGCCTGGATGCAGTTTTCTGTTGAATCCAATTTGGTCTGATAGTTGAAAGACAAAGCATCTGGCTTGTATTTATGCATACTTGTAGAGGAGGATATGCTCTGAACATGCCTCTCTCTAGCATGCCCTTTCCTCCCTCTTATTCCCTAATTACTGTACATAAAAACCTGAGGCACAGTGGAAGGATTGATTTAAAAATTAACTTGACTCAGCAAAATGCTGAGCTTTTGTTCAACTATGTTTTTGAAAGCCTATTACTTGGGCATGACTAGTAATTCTCAACCGGCATATCTCTTGATATCTTCCATGTATGGAGTCTGCAGCTGCAGTAAGTGTACTGCCATTTTTTCTGTATAACCTGCTAGAATAACCAGCCATCTGAAGCCATTTTGTATTTTAGGGGATAGGAAGTTCATGTCTTTATTCTGAAGGTTATTCTAAGCTAATTTTACAAGCCATGTTCAGCAAATCCTTTCCCATAGTAATTGTTCCCGCAGAAAACCCAGTGTAGCAGCACCATGAAAAATCTTGTAAGTTGCAATTCTGACTGGTTTCCTCTGCCCCTTAGATCCTTCAGCAACCCTTCTGACTATAGTGGATGCTGAAGAAAATGCATTTGTGAGCACACACATAAAGGAACATGATCTCATCACCAAGAATGTTTGGCTTGGCCTGGATCAGAGCTTTAAGGGTAAGAAGTAGGAACAATGTATGAGCATGAATGTTTCATATTGTAAATATAAATGCATAAATCCCCAAATAAGAACAGTTCTGTAGTGTTGGTAGCCTACAGTAACTTCTACTTGAGGTTGGAATCCCTCATTTTAAAGAACTTTGGTCTTCATTGTAGTTGAGTCTCTTCCTGTTGCACAGTTAGGGTAATCAGGAGACCCTGAAATTAATTTTTCCCACCTCTGTTATTGCTGCCTAATGTTTAATGCAAGTGCATCAATTGCTAAAGATACAGAGAAGAGGGGTGGCTAAAAGTTGTATGTTTGTATTTACTGCTTTCAATGTATGGGATGGATAGTCAGCCCTTTTCCTTTTAGCAATGTAAAGAAATCAATAGCTTGTGAATGACATTGTGTAGCATTACAGGATGTTTTGGTGATCTAGACTGAGGAATGTTTTTTTCAACAGGTCAATCTGTTAGCTGGCTGGATGGCTCATCAGTTAATTATGTCAACTGGGAGAATAAAACTGCAGAAGCCAATGAAAAATGCAGTGTTATCCTGTCCTCAACTGGCATGTGGTCCAAAGTTGACTGTGCACGTAGTCGAAGCAGAGTGGTTTGTAAAGCTCCTTTAGGTATGGAAGCATTGATTTTAGCAGAGACTTGCTTTTGTAGAGACTGTTTCCAGGAATTTCTGATTTATTGGATAAAGCCTGCATTGAAATAATGGAAGTGCAAGTAACAAAATAACCCATCAAGTACTTCTGCCTAAGCAAGGGTCTTCTGTTGTTGTTTAGCCATAAAATTGCATTCAGAGACAAATCTTCTAGGAATTTACTTCTCCTTGCACTCCCTACCCACTCAGCGGGTAAGGAAGAGAACTGAAATGTCCAGAAACTGTAGAGTAGTTGCTATTGCTTCTTACCACAGGACATCTGTCATGGGTGAGTTTGTGTAGGTGGAATCAGAAAGAGTTCTGGCTTTAAGAGATGCTGAGTAAGCAGGTACTGCACATTGTGTTTTCAGTCTTGGGGAGGCTTCTGGAAATGTCACCCCATAGGTCCAGAAAGAAACTGAGGCCTTTATTCCCTCATACTTGGCTTTGCACAGGAAAGTCAGCAGTTATCTGAGCATTAAGCAAGCAAGTTCCTGAGAAGCAGTGGAATCTTTCTGATTTTGTATATATTTTCACTGAAGTAGAAATGCAGGAATAGATTAAACTTCATGCCTCGAATGAAGACCTCAACAAGATCTTTTCAGTCTGAAGGGAGTATAATTACCTTCTGTTCCAAGAGCCCAGGATCTCATTAGATTTATGAAGTATACAAACCTCTAAATGAGTGCAGCATTTACAGTAGGTTTTTTTACCTGCAGAGGACCCTTTCAACCTAAGTATTGGTAAATTAACAACAGAATGATCAAAAATAAGCTAATACATTTGTGTATGAATCAACATTTCACTTGCCATGTGATGAAGTGAAGACTTAATATGAAGCAGTTTGCCTTAACTGTGCAGTCTTAGTGTGTAGCTACCTAAGCATCAACCCTATGACAAAATATTCTTGCCAAAACGCTTAAATAATTACTATTTGCCTTTTGTTCTGTTTCAGGTTCTAATCATACTGGTGTGGCTGTAGCATTTGCCCTGCTAATTATCTTGGTTCTCACTGCTGGACTGGTATGGTACCTCTACAAAAAGAAGCGTCTTCACTGGAGTGCCTTCTCTTCTGTACGCTATCAAAGAGGGATGAATGATGAGGAAACTGATGATATGTTCACAAAAGATAGCTATTGAAAAACTTTCTTCTGATCAATTGAAGCATGAACTTCACTGTGTGAAGCCGTAAGAAATGAGCTACTTGATGTTTTATTACTTCTTTTTTGGAAAAGTAACAAGGTTATTAATTGGGGCTAAAATTGGTTCGTTTATATACAAGTGCAATTTTTATTCAGTTTTATGGTAATTCCTTACATTTGGCCTCAGCCTTTGAAGATGCAAGGTGTTTAGAGTTCTGTTGTATTTTTTAATTTATAGTAATATCTCTCTTTACTGGAATTTTTGATGGAACAAATTAATGCCAACAGTACTTCATGCAACATCACTATAATGAATACACTTAAAATTTACTTCTCCCAATACTCTTATTTATACTAGGATTAAATGCCTAATTTTATAGTTACCAGCCTCTAACTTTATAGGTGAAGTATGTCATCTGTCCAAGAAACAAGATAAAAGAGATGTCTAAGGAAAGACTGAGAATATATGGTAAAGAGACTTGTGTACATAAATGCTAAAAATACTTGAGTATTTTTCATAAAACTTAAACTTGATTTTTGTATGTGATGTGTCACTGTAGCCTTTCCTATGCACTCCAAAGAATGTTATAAAGGGAAAAAGGGAAGACAGAGTTGTATATATTAATTACTCGATGATTTGATCAACTAATGCTTTGAAAAAGTCTTTTGACTTTTTTAAATGCACAGTACAAGGAACAGATGCATTTATTTTTATGAAGGAGGATATGCCAAAGACCAAATCCATTCTGCATGTGGTGGTGGCATGAGGTGGTAAATAGGAATACGTTGGCCTGATGTGCTGAGAAGAGTACTACTGATTTCTCTGAAGCAGCAGAGCAAGGTCACAGTGTTCAACTGCCTTCTTTTCCTGCAGTTTACTTATGTTCGTGGCACTTTTCTTTGTTCCTGTTTGCACTATTTTGATAAGGAAGTGTTTATCATTTGTGTTGGGAAGTAGAGAAGTCCTTGCAGATACCACTTTGAACCTGTTGAAAGACCAGCCTGAAGGGGCAGGGTAAAGCCATTGTAGTAGTTTGCTGATCAAAGAAGTAAGCACTTTTGTTGTTTGTTTGGTACTTTGGGCACAATTGTGAACATTTGCTTTCCTGAGGTAACTTGTGCAAAATGTAGTTATGGTGAAAATTACAGTCATTCTTTAACTTACCCTGGTATGAGAAGTGTTTGAAATGTTGCAAAGTCTGGTTCCTGATGTCTTCTGGTTTAGCTTATATGCCTAAGTGCTTTGCCAAATGACTTCTAAGTTAATGGACTAAAAAAATGTTGGTTATTGTCTTTTTCTAACTACAGTAATAAGTGGGGAAAATTATTTACAAGTTCCCATGTTTTGAGATTTACTAGTTTTATAGTTGTTTATACTCTGAGCATTTTTAGGTGTGAATCTGAAATGAAAAGTGGCAATTAGTAGTAAAATCCTAATTCAACACAAAAGGATATACTTTTTATTAAAATTGTATACTTTATTCTTATCAATGATGTAAATAATTTTTTCAGGCCCCATTTCTCATGTTTGTTTCATCACATCCAAGTTGTCTAATCACTGGTAGTTCTTTTTTGCATAAGCAGTATGGCCTTAGTGTAGGTGAATAACCCACTTCATTTGAAATACACAGGGAGATTATTTGGCAGTATTGTTATTGAAAGAATAAAGCTAAATAAAACACTGAACTGCTTACATTTGTTTTATTTCCATGGAAGCAGTTATCAGAGTTAAGGTATGGCTCATTAATCACTGGGTAAAAAAAGCACATAGCACAGGGGCTGGGATCAGAATTAAAGCCTCTAAGTGTGTGTTACCACAGGAAGAAAACTTTAGAGGTAGTACATATCTTTGATGTATTTAAAAAGAATGCTGGTAATTTTCTTTTGGCAGTTGAAAACTTAGTTATACCTAGCTTTTATCAAGCTGCTTCAGGCTTACACAGGGAACATTCCTCTCTGCCTTTTTGTTCTAATCAGGGTGTAGTTCATTAGCACCTCAAGGCCCAACTTAAGGCAATGTATAAAGGCTTCCTACATAATGCCTCTTAAAATATAGGCAACGTTAAGCTACTTCCAGCCAAGTAATATTTGCAATTAAAGGATGAGATGTATTCATTTTTAAGGGATGTCTGAACTCTGAATTCCAGACCTCCAAAATCTCTGACTGCTGGTCAAAGGGCAGTGTTATTTTTAGCTCCAGTAATGGCTTGCTGGGAGGAACATCCTATTGTGCAAGATGACTAACAAGGTCATCTGCTTCACAAACATTAATCTTAAAACTGAAGATGATGCACAGGGAAATGGCAGCAGAGAAATGCTTTCCCAGGTCCCAGAGCAATGGAGTTGAGAAGGCATCCTAAAACTTCATCCCAGAGCACAGACTATCTGCCAGCTGTGGTAGCTCCAGGCAAAAAGTGTACAGCTTCAGTTCCTCTTCCTGAATTTTGCCTGGTCCTTGGAGACTCTGGGTCATGGAAAGGTTAATCCACATCTGCCAATACACCAGCCAGCATTTTTATTTTAACAGTATTTCTGCATCAGTAACTTAATTGACTTAGAAATCAACAAGTCTTTATGCATGAGCACCCTTTGGGCTTGATGCTTTTGTTGTACTTCTCAGCGTTTTTCCCTTAAACCAAATGCACCATCTGCTTGTTACTTTGGACATATGTTATACATGTAAACATTTTTGAAAGGAGTAAGTAAATTGCATGGCCTGCTAGCGATTTTTTTTTGGTGTGGCTGCAAATAAATGAAGACCAAACATTACAATTTTTGTTGCTACAAGTCAGAACTATTGGTTTGGACCCTTCATGCATCTGCTGTTGCTGTGTGTGTGAAGCACAGTGGGTACACAACACCCAGGCCTCTAAAAGTTAGGCAAATTCATTCTGTTGTCAAGAAGTACATGAAGTTATTATTGACCAAATTAAACAGACACTGCACAGTTTTAAAGCAAGCCCTATGAGCAGTATTGAAGAACTAAGCTTAGGAAAAGCAGATTACTTACTGAGAGTAAAATTCAGTTGTCACTCTAATGGACCTTTCCCATTTAGTTGTGGAGTTTTACGACAAGAGGTAACAAAGTACTGGAGAGGGAATATGCTGTTAATAGTAAATCAACTTGCAAATGGTGCATAGCATAAATGCCCTTATAAAATACTATTATCTTGGGTACATTCTTTATGGCTAAACCACAGCAATGGTATTTGCACACTGAAAACTCCTGTACTCGACTGTAGTATCTGTCAGTAACTAAGACTTTTAACAGATTTGTGGGGGTAGGGGAGGATACCAGATGAGGTTTTTATTGTGAAGGCACAGTGCTGCAATGAAAACTGTAAATGCTTATGGATTTCTCTTTGCCAATGCAAAAGGGACTACACAGAAGGGACTATATTTACAAACAGTACAACAGTTTTTTGTTTGTTTTACTACTTTTCAGCATAAATAATTACTCCAAGGTGACTTTTTAAAAAGTGGAATTCCAGCATTACAAAATAATTATTTCAAAATGTGCTTCCTGCAAAATGCTGGCCTCTTAAACACTTTTTGCTGGAACAATTGAGAACAGAGATCTTTTTCTGCATGCTGTGTCTTGGGACATTCATACGGATAGTATGAGTACTGCTCCTGCTTTCTACAAAACTTCTCTTTTCAAATGTCATGTGTCATGTTCCCTTTTAGGAGATTATTCAGAGCAGGTAATTGTACAAAACCATGGTGCTTACACTTTGTTAAGCTAACAAGCCTTATGTGCATATTCGAATTAAACTTACAAAGTAAGTGGGTTGAGATGGTTTTACAAATACATGATTGAATGTCATCACTATTAGCAACTGAATTTTCATTGAAATGTCTTTTCTCATAAACATGATCTAGGTGTTTGAAAGCATCTTGTGTTAAGTGAGAGTGTGAATTATAAATGTGTGTGGATAATGGGAAGTCACCTTTGCCCAGGACTTGCATCATGAGCTGCTTTGAGGAAAATTTCTGCAATTCCATCTTTTGTTGTCTCCTGCAGACACCTTTCTTCTTTGTCCCTCTTCTCTCTCATCCCTGCTTTGCAGCACTGCCTATTAAGCCACCAAATGAAGAACATGCCACCACAGACACAAGTTCCAACCAGGCAGCCTTACACCCCCACAAGCTGCCAGGAAAGTGGACCAGAAAGCACCACTTCCTCTACAAAGCAGCAGCTACGTGGCTGAAACACGTGGGATGAGCACTGCCAGCAGCCCCACAACACTGCCACAGGCTGCAGGGAAAGGGCTGCAACAGCCACTGTGGACAGCTGGAACATTCTGTAGCAGCAGGACACCACAACCTTGGCAGGATGGGTCTGTTCCCCTCCTCTGCAAGCAAGAAAGCAGCTTTCTTGAGCCTGGCCCAAGTACTCACAACACAACAGGGAGTTTGCTGTGGACAACAAGCACTTCACCCCCCTTCCAGCCCCGAGGGACTCCCTCCACCTTCTTCAACCAGGGTATCTCCTCCCATACAGATTCAGTGCCTTTGTACCCCACACCATTCTCATCTTGCAGAACCATCTGTTTTGGAATACTTCACAAGCCTTCTGCTGGATTGCTTTGCTCAAAGAGGGTGACTTACCAAGATTCAGCCATTGAAGGTACACTGCGAAGAGCCGCTCCTGTTTTAAATACTGCTGTGCCCATGGGCACACCCTAACAAGGCACAAACAAGAAGCAGCTGAGTTGTCTTCAACCTCACGCTGCAACAGGAGAAAGGAACAAGTAAGTTGCTCCTGTTAATGTGTGTACCCCGTTAGTGTCCCTGCATAAACTGTGCCTAGTACAGTCTAACCCAGTACAGAGCCTCACTCAGGCTGTCACTATGATAGTCACACAGGATTTGTAGGTGTTTGCTTTTACAGGAAGAACGTGTTTGTATTGGTAATCCTAAGCCCTCCCAGCATTTTGGGGCCAGTGCCTGAGGACTGTGAGGGACCTCAGACTTGTCCCTGGGTGCAGCATGGGCAGGAGGTGGAGCTGGGATCTGGGTATAAAAAGTAGCCATGAGCATAGCAAATTTGCATCCCACTGATTTAGGAGTTCATATTTTACAGAGGGGATGGGCCTTCATGTGTGAGATTTGCTTAAAGGCCCAAGGGGAGCAAATGCACAGGGTAATAATAGAATACACAGCCTACACAGGGAGAGGCTGCTTTAAAACCAGGTACTAATAAATGTTTCAAGTTTCCAGCCAATAATAACTAGACACATGGCTGATACAACTTATCTGAGGCAGTGTCTTTGTGTTATAAACTATGTCATGTTTATGGTGTAGGTGCTGATTGTAAGTTGTCATGAAACTAGTTCATATAAAATAAATAGAGCATTCAAACTTGAATTAACTACTACAGAAATACGTGGGTGGGGTCCCAGAGGGACTGCATGTCACACTGACAGGGTGATCAAACATTTAAAAGGGAGTCAGAGAAGGCTTTTAGTTGGCCACCACTTTGGGTGGTTATTCATGGCTACCACTCAATAAATACATTTGTGTGTGTTGTTGCAGTCATGCTGGACCTGCAGCAGTGCATGTTTGTATATTTATAGAGATGTATTAATGAAACAAGTGCAGTTTGAGATTTCAGCAGCTGTGCAGAAAGGAGAGTGGCTAGCTGGCAGAAAGCAGAGGCAGTTACAGCCTCGAATAAAAGTCTATGCAAGGGGATAAAGATGGAGAAAAAAGAATCTGGAAAGTTGAAAGTTACAGTGCACAGACCAATCTCCAGGGTCTCGAGGCTCTCAGAGCATCTGACCAAGGGCCATAGGGGAGCATAATGATGGGGATAATGCATCACTGCTTGGATTCCATACCTGTGTATGGATTGAGGGAACTTCTGTCTGCCACTGGGATGGTCTGTCTGTGTTGCTGACAGCTCAGCTGCTCCTGGTCCCAATTTACTTCAGTTGACACAAGCTCTTAGGTGAGCACCATGGCCAGGCCATGCACTTGTCTGGGAAGTGCAGATTGGCAGCTTATTTGAGCCAGAAAAGATTCTCTGTTATTAGTGACTTTGGAGGTGCTGAAGAGAAGGTATGGAGCTGATCCCACAGACTGGGCCTTGGGAGATGATTAAGTCCTTGCCGTGCTTTGGCCACTGCTGTCTCAGAACCAGTGGGACATCTCCCACTGAGCAAAGGTGTGACTCAGCCCCAGAGAGAAAAGCAGAAGCTGGAGACAAAACCTTCCCCACTGTAGCAGCAAACTGTTTTCTATTTACCCCATAATTTGCTTCTGGGAGGAAGGGCTGTTGTCTCCTCATGCCAGTGACACCTACTTTTCACTTACAAGTTCTGAGTGTTAAAATCTGAGTGAACACCTTAACATGGTCACACAATGCCTACAAGTGAATAGAGCCTGTGCAATCCAATAATTTATTAAACTTTCATCTTGTAAAGCTAGTTACAAATTAAAAAAGACAGAAGAAGGAATTTTGTAATAGAAATGAGCAAAATTACAACAAATAGTAATGGGAGTTATGTGTCAAGTGGGTTCAAGCTGCCTGCAGCAACCCAAGAGCCAGAACACAGAGCTAGTGCAGAGTTAGGACAGGGATAATCAAGCCTAGTCTGATACACTGGAGATCGAGCCAGTGTATGCAGTGGATACAAAGTGTTGCTTCTCAGGTTGCCTCTGCATTCCTGTTCTCTCTCACCTGTGACCTGGTCATCTCATTATTCCTCATGACAAGGGGGTGTTTGTAGGATCCATCAGGGATGCTATTTAAGGCAGACTCCAGTTGAAGGGATGATGCACACCAGTGGCCACCCTCAGGCTGATTGTGTAGCAAGTGCATGGAGTGTCTGCACATGCTGCAGTGTAGTGGAAATGAGAGAGGAGCAGCGGTTATGTACAGTGTTTCTTCTTGTACTGTCACCCTCAAAACGAGTGTTCTGCCACACAGTATTAGTGGTATAGCACAATTTGATGATGAATTGGAAGGGAACCTGTTGTATACTAACTTCTACTTTTTGATGCAGTTTCTGTTTCATAGCTAACAGGCCTTAGCTGCTGCTACTTCAGAAATGGAGATAGCCAATTTTAAATGTGGAGCAAGGCCCACATTACATACAGCTCTGCAGTTTCAGTAAGAAACAGAATGGGCCTTTGCATTCTGGGATCCCAAGACTAGACAAGGGCCATGGAAAATGGCTCACCATCAGGTTTCCTGTTTATTAATGCAATTAATTCATGATGGGACTGATATTGAATATTGTTTTAAACAATGAAATCAACTTTCTGAAGTCAAGGGACTGAAGACTGTCATCTTTCACGGAGAAGAAAAAAATCCTGCTTCTCCAAATTGCAGGTAGCTATAAAAACCTCCAAGAAGCAGTTGTTTTGGCAAAATAGCATTGTTTTCAAGTTCTGCTGAGGACTAAGGACCTGGAGGGGACTGGATGGGTATCTGGAGACTCAGTGATGTGAGCAGTTCTTGTTAAAAGTTGGGGTGGATAAAGGATTTAACATCTGCTTACTGTAGTACAGAGGAAGTAAAAATCTTGCCTATAACAATTTATCTAGGCACCTATTCACTCAGTAGGAAACAGTTTGCTTAAAACTAAGTTCAGGGATCCCAGTCATCCTAAAATCCCCCCTAAAGAAAGAAGGATCCTAATGCAAGCAAGCTGCTCACCATAAATCTCCAACCTCCATCTTATACCTGGAGTTTGTGAAGAGCAGCTCTTCTGGAAATGCTCCTAAAAAATCTCCCCTCCTGGGCTGTACAGGGGAACAGCAATCATTATTTTTATGCAAGAGGTGCTGCTTGCAGAGTGCCCAGAATGGCACCTTATGGCCTATTTCAGTGGTGCTAGTCCCAGAGGTTTTCTCCTAGACTGGAGTATTTAGTAGTTTAACTGAAAGTGCCACTTTTTACAGTCGTGTACCCGTGAACTTTTATTGGAAGGTAAACAACCACCTCGGGTGTTTTCACTTGTTTCTTTGTTTAATGCTCTCTCACGTAGGGTTTGACCTCTCTGTTGGACCACTTGGCTTCAATTATAGAAAGCCTTTTTCTTTTTAAGACCAGATGAGATTGTTAGTACATCCTGAAGAAAAAAAACCAAACCCACAGTGATTTATATTTTAGATTTGTTTGCAAAATAAATAAAACAAATATTCTTTACGCAGACCATGCTGTGATCACATGATCCCAGATGTCTGCATGTTCAAAATTCTTAAGGAAGCTTAAGTCTGTCTCCTGTCCTGCAGAAATGGTTCTTGTAAATTTTTCTGACAGTATGACAGGTGATAGTGAAAGCAGCAGAGAGGACATGGAGGAGGACGATGCTTCTGACTTTGCTTCTTTAAGGTACATTGTTCATCAAACAAGCAAGGGGAAAACAAATTTTGGGGCATTAGTATTTAACAACAGTTGTTACTGTTTAATGTCTTGGGGCAGAGGTGCAAATCCTATGGTACTGTAGATGTCACTTCAGGTTTTAAATACAGTAGTCAGTTGAATTCTTATAAAACATCTTTGCTACACTTGTGCTGGCAAGTTGCAAATACCCATGACTAAACTAGTGCCAGTTCATCTGCATCACCTAGTCCAGATGCTTGCATGACTGTCCACACTGGTGGCTGATTTGACACTGCAGCGTTTCTTCACGATCATGTTGATGTAAGCTTTCATGATCTTTATTATCTCGCCCACCTGGGGAGAGAACACAGTAACACAGCATAAGCACTTGGAAAGCCTCAATGCACTGAGGCATGCAGGACATTTTGCTGAAAGAGATTCCCCCTGTCCAAAGTTGTGACACAATAAATTTTGCATGTTAATACTAAATGTGAACATGATAGTAACAAAAGAAAGACTTGACAAGTTTGTGCTCTGTTGTAGCAACACTTTAAAATATTTTTAGCTCAAAGAAAAGCAACTTCCATTCTACTGAATCTTTTTTTTTTTTAAGTTTGTGAAACTCCCCATTCATCTACTGGAAAGGAATGAAAAATCCAGGCCAATTGAACAGCACCCAGAACTGGAAATTCTTGATGCACTGGAACACCAATCAACCTCCTTCACTTTCTAACCAGCCTATTTTTTTTTTGCTCATCCCTGTATTCAAGAAGAGGTACCATCCCTTTAGGCTTAAGCTCCCTTCATCTTTTCTCTTGGCTGTGTAATCCATTAGTCAAGAGCTCTTGCATAGACATCTGTCTATTCCTTGAAGCCTTCTTGAAGTGGTTGCGTGCTTTCACGTACCTGGGAGGTTTCGAAGAACATTTCTCTCTCATCCACTGTAATTTTGAAGGTGTTAGGCTGTGGTGCTCCAAAGAAAACAATGTGCTCATATTGGAAAGTTTCGAGTGGTTTAGGATCCCCTCGCTTGTAGACAGACACATTCTCTGTGCTGACGCCAAGCCAGAGATCATTGGGGAATCCACCCTCCTTGCACTGCAAAAAGAGAAACATGACCTTTTGCATAAATGCAGTAGGGGATCAAATAATTTTCCACTCAAGGAAAAGCCCTCCATTTCTAGCTCTTACAGGACATTTCAATTCAATACACAAACCAGGGTACCTGCTGACTCTATGCTGGAGGCACTTCTGCTGTGAAGATTCAGAAGTGACACAGCTGTGAGTCAAATACTAGTTGAGTAATAATTGTAAAAGCTAACAGATCTCATCAGATTTTAAAGTGATGGAGTGTCAATATTCCACTTCTTATTTTACAGATAATACAGTGAGTGCAAGCAACTTCCCATGGTGATGCACTTAGGCAGCAACAAACCTGACAGAACTGAAGTGTAGCCTCCTACTCTAGCAGGTTGAGCACAATGCTGTACCTGCCCCAGTCTGCACAGTTTCTCTTGTACTGCTGCAGAACAGGACTGCACTTCTTGCTGGCAAGAACAACAGAGCTTTGTTTGACTTTCACTAGCCATCACTTTCTTAAGCCCCCCCCCCTCTCCTCCCCCATTCCACTGTTATTCTAACAAATAATGGGAATCCATTGTCTCCCTTCATTTACCGGGATGCCCTGCCTTGCTTGCTCTGTGCTCTCTGTATCGTAACTCTTGGATATTGTGGTACTGCAGGCTTTCCCTGATATAATTAAGGCAAAATGCACCCAGTTCCCAAAATTCCCTTCTGTTACAAACAGCTCTGTCTGTTCTCCAGACTGATACCTCTCCTTAGCTGTGGTTTTAGGAGTTTATTAATCACTCACCTCAACGTCAAAGAGGGTTGACCCATAACCTGGCCACTCCTTTACGATGGACATGTATTTCACCATGGCCTGATGCTGAGAGAGCCCCTGCAGCTTGGTCCATTTCTGTGCTATGCTTGCCCGAGCAGCTGAAAGCTCTTCTTTTACCCACATCTCCATCATCTGCTCTTCTTCTACCTTCTGCTTCTTCACAGACCCTGTCTTGAAGCTACGCTTCAATGTCCCTTCAAGGAAGCTGGTCCTTCTCCTCTCCAGAGTGTGACTGGTACTGCTGCTGCTCTTTGTTGAGTGCAGTATTTTGGATTTCAGTCTGTTAACTGGGTAGATTCCATCAAGGGTCCAGCTTATTTTGGAATAATCTCCATGAAGATACTGCAGTCGCAGAGCTGCCAGGCGCTGCAGAGTGTCCTCTGGCCCAGGAAAATGACCATCTATGAGGCTTTCATGAGCCTACAAACAAAGAGTCCCCCAAACTCATTAGAAAGCAAAAGCACACTTTATTCATATCTGGGCCCATGTACAGATTCCTGTGGCATCTGCTGATCCCAGCAGGATAGACGTATTTCAGGAGATCAGAGCAGACATTGTAATAAATATGTCAAAGTCTGCAACTGGTTGATATGGAGGGGAACACCCCTTTCTGCAATCCTGAACAGGACAGAGATCTTTTGAGGGGCTCCTATCCTGTACAGGAAGTCCTACAATGAGGACTTTTTAGGTCTGGAATAAATAGGAGAGACCAGAATTGAGGCAATTTGGTTTTGTACTGTACCAGCTACAACTCCTTTGTGAAGATGATATTCAACACCAGAGTCATATATAATAAATTCAAGACTCTCAACCTCAACTGGTCTCAAGACCAGTTTCATTTTTTTAGTTTTCTTCCCACCTCCTCCTCCTTCACCTGATGTCTCCACCAATCTTCTTGCTTCCCTTTGCCTGTTTTTCTGTGCAATCTATTAGTGGGTTTTTTTTGCACATCCATCTAATGTCTGGGTAACACCTACTCTCCTACTGTTACTTCTCTTTGCCAGTTAAAGCTGTGTAGACTGAAAGCCTTGTCAGCAGGGAGTTCGGTACAGCTGAGGCTCCACAGAACACCACGATGTCATTCCTGACCATTTTCTAGACATTCTCTAGCTAACAGTACTTGATGTTCATTTCAGGAAAGGAACCATGGTCTGAGTGATGTACATACCATCCATGTGATTATCAGTGAGTTCCAGTCTTCCTGATTCTCACTGCCATTAACACAAATTCAGTTATTTTCTACAGCTATGGTTTTCTGAGGCAAGGTCAATGTTCATTAGAAGTAATACAGACGGGACGAATCCCACAGCTGGGCGCTCCAGTCAGGTCAGTTTTACATCCCAGCTGCAAGGCTCTTTCATACCAGTGTGATCTCTGATCTTGCCAGCATCATTGTGCTATGGAGTACAGTGACTTAAAAAAAATAATAGACTATTCAGCAGATAAATATTGTCAACTACATTCTCTTTTCCTTTGTCTGCAGTACTCTTCGAGTGCCTCTCTGTTAATCAAAAGAAACTGCTCAAAAGACAACTTTCATAGTTAGTTCTGAAAACTGCAAGGATGTGCTGCTCTTGCAAGCTGATTTGCAGATAGATAGATTTTCCAGTTTTCTTTACATTTATGTTCTGCAAGCAGCTACTTTTAATGATTCTCTTGAATCATTACCCAAATTTCTATGCCTTCTAAAATTAAAGACCAGGTTTAAAAAAATTAATTATCATTAGTTTTCCATTTTTTAAGCCTTTGCTAATTTTTCCTGCTTTTGTTCTAATACTCATCTTCCCTAGAAAACTTCATAGTCTACCTGCTTAGTAGATTCCAGGCAAAAATCCAACACACTAAATTCTTCTGTTACAACCACCATTCCCACTTCTAATGAAAGGTAAACCAGTTTTCTGTATCCTCTTGTGTATTTTTGCCAGCCTGAAAACGAAATCATTCTCCCAGAGTTAGCTTACCTGCTCAAACATGAAGGCAAATTCCACGCCATCTTTGGGAACATTCTCAATATCCAAGAAGCAATAAAGCTTAAAATACAGTTGCCACTGTCCTTCCTCCTCTTCTTCCTCAGAGCCAGCAAGTCTGTAAGATATAAAAGAGAATGAGAAGGGGAAAAAAACCAGTAAGAAGTACCATGGTACGGGAATGTCCACACTGCAAATCATAATCTGAAGGTAACCCTGGATTCTGAAATCCAGAATTACACCCCGCTAGGAATGAAAGGTTTTATGAAACATTCTTTTACCTCTCAAACTTGGCCAAGATATCAGCCACAATCACACGACTCTCCACGGCACGGTCGACCTGCTGGTTGTGTTCGAAGAGCGCGAACATGTTCCGGCTGTCCTCCATTGCCAGCCCTCGGATCAGCTTCTCCACCACCTGCAAAACCAGACACGTCACACACCAGCCATCACTCCCCCTTTCACAATGAAGAATCAGTGCCTCTTCAGGACACCTATAGTTTCATACATCTCCATCACATTTCTCCCTTAATTGCCATGTTTTCAGATTAAAGAAATCTAACCCTGAAATATCATTCCCTGCAAGGAAGTCATTGCTTATATTTGATCATCCTTGCTTTTTTTCTCTGAATCTTTACAATATTCACAACCCTTTTGAGGATGGGGGAATTAGAATTCTGCACAAGATACAGGCACATAATGGATTCAGATGTCATGATGACATTCTCAGTTCCTCTAGCAACAATTCCATTTTTTCCTCTGTTTAGCACTAACGTTTTCACAGACATGACTACTGCAACCTGGAATCTTGCTTCCGACCTGCTAATGATTAAGTTAGAATATCCCCCTCAGAAGGATTCCATTATGAACTGGAATCTCTCCTTGTCCAGAAAACTGTGTTTAGCAAATCTTCAGACAAAGGACAGAATACCAGAAGTGTTTAGATTTTGCAACACAGCTGTCAAGTGATATTCTACAACTTGGGCACTGGCCTTGTAGAATAAGCTGAACTTAAAGATATAGCAAAAAAAGTTGTAATTTAAAAAGAAAAAAAAGGAGAGAAATTGGAAATTAAGGGGAAAAGGGCGTCCCTTCAACAGACCCACTCTCCAGATACCGATGTGCTCACATCTGGTAAATGCTATTAATGCATTACCTCCCCAGCGCTGGTGTGGGAGTTGATGGTTATTTTGCAGGAGCCACCACCATGGCAATACACGGTTGTGGTCATTTCCTCCCGGGTGAGAAGAGCCTGGATTTCCTCCTGGGAGGGCACAAACTCCCTCGTCTTTGTTCTCTTCAGGGAATCACTTATGAACTGTGCATACCTATCTATTTCTGAGTCTGGGAAGAGATCTTTTACCCTAATTGTAAAGAGAAGAAAAAAAAATTACACAGTGAAAAACACATTACCCTAAAAATCAGACTACTGCAAGTAAAGAGTTTGGTAGAGATGCTAATGTCAAATGCAACCACACAATAACTAAGCTTATTTCCTAAACCATACAATCTGCTTTTACTAGTCAGTTCAAAGTCACTTCAGTGGCATTTCTCTGCAAATGAAATAAGCAGTTCAAAGTTTCAGGACTTTAGTGACAGCTGAAGATAGCAGGATTGAAAATCTCAATTCACAAAAATGAGAATAAGAACTGTGAAATCAAATGTAAACTTTTTTCATTTATTCTTAATGGTTTTGGGTTGTTGTTTTTTTTTTTTTAGTTTTCTGTCTGTGTTTGAGCCACTTTTACAGTATGTTTGAGAATTAAGAAGATAGAAAGCAGATGCCTGTACATGGTTCCCTCCAAGGCCAGCAGGTCTAGGCATAACATTATCTGCAACTCCAGTGATAAACAATGAAATGGCTCCATGGAGTATCTGCATCTCTTAGACCCAGGCCATGGATGTAGCTATTTGGTGTACTGACACAAATCTCATCTCACTCTTTCCTAGCTTGGAAAGAATCAAATAGATTTTATTGATCTTTCTCATCATTAGAAATGGAGCAAGGCTACACAGCTGCAGCTCAGCCCCAGTGCAGACTGCTTTGTAAAGCTGCATTAGATGCTGAAGATGACTTGGGAAGAAATGTAAATTCTTTAGTTCATGAAAATGAGACGTTAAAACAGATTAAAAATACAAATTGCAAGCATATTATGTGCTTAGTTAAACAAATCTTGAAGAATTATAAATTGGATTTACATTATCTCCTGTACTCCACAGTATGCATTTTATCTTGTCAGCTGCAAGGTAGTACATATTTCCATGAGTATTAAAGTACAGTCCTCACCTTTCCTGCAGGTTGATAATGTTTATATGTATGTTAGTAAGCAGCAGGTAATCAGCTGCAAATCCACTGCAACACAGCCTCATTCTGTTTGGGTAAATTAACATTCCACATCCTTTTGACACAACAGATGGGTGGCAAGGGGGGGAGTCTGAATGCACAGAATAGCTGGTGGCAAGAATTGTGCAAAGGTAGAAGGCAGGAACACCACAGGAAGATGTTTGCACAGCAAGAGGGTGAGAGAGGTAACTACAACAGGCAGTGGAAGATCAGCAGAGTAAAAGGAAACAAGCTGCAAATGAAAGGGACTTTTACCTTCGGAGGTGGAACTTGAGGTAGCGCAGGATTCCTCTGCTGGGCAGGAAAGTGCAGCTCATACACGTCATCAGCTGCCAGTGGTGCAGGTTCCCAGTACTGTTGGGATGTGGCATGTGGTTGGTTTGCTTGATGAGCTGACAGTACACTTCATCACGGAGGGGCTTTAGATCATGGCAGGTCTGCAGAATGCCTTGGATAATGGGTATGGGGTCAGACACTGTCTCGATTTCCTGAAGGGAGTTAAAGATCTTCACTGCTTCATCCTGTAAGCTGCTGTAACCCTTCTCTTGTTGCACTGGGAAACAATCACAAAGGTGACAAGAGGTGAGCATCTCCCTCATTTTCTACTGGCCCAGCAGCACTACAATCAACTGTATTAATCTGTCACAGAACAACAGCAACCTGAGCATTAGCTCATATCCTGACCTTAAATTTATACTTTAAGTTCATTAATGCTTCCTCTCTAAAATTTCAAATGCAGTTTTAATTAGTATTTGCCAATATCTGATTTGTCACTACTGCCAATCCATTTTGGATACACTGTGCAGAAAAGCAGAGTAATGTTTTTAAGGGAAATGAGCACTGAAATCTAGTTCAGGCTTCAGTGTCTGCAACTGAGGTACCGGAATGTGGCTACTGAAGCCTGGCTTGGGTAATTCCAAAATTCTGTGTTGTGCCTGTATTAGCTTTGACCCCTAGGCCAACACAGAACTTAGGCAAATTGCTGTACCACAAATGCAACTTATACCTATGGTTTAGATTTAAAATGCTTAGACCAAAACTTGCGGTTTTTGAGCACCTAAATGTCTGCTTTTGGAATTGCTCAGACATGTGTGATACCATTCAGAGGCAGCTTTGCATTCTCCTTTGCACATCTCTGGGGCTTTAGGTCCTTCTGAATCTCCTGTACAGCCACTGCTTTCCCAGTGGCCATGTATTAAATGTACAATACAAAGACACAGCTCTAAAAAGTAAGTTCCACGGTGGAAGTGCTTGCTCTGTAATTTTCCTGTATTTCAGAATTTCTTTTTTCTGTGCTTTTAATCTGCCATGTAATTGGATCTTTGTATTGTGACATACCTAGTATTCTTTCACTTTCTCCATTACAGTCTTCTGGCCCTAAAATCTTCATTTTGAGGCTGAAGAATCCTGCTCTCTATTTAGTCACCTAATTGTAGGCAAGTTCTTCTGTGCCTTTGAGCATCTTTGGGTAGGTTTTTACATCTCCTATATATTTGATGAGATAGAGAAGGCAAAACTCTATCCTGTACTCAAGATGCAGGTGCATGACATATCAATACAGCTGCACAAAGACTTTATTTTTCCTTTTCTAAGCTTTCAAAACCTGTTTGATTTCTTTACTCACCACTAGAGTTGACATTTTCATAAAGCTATGTAAATTGATGTTCACTTTCCTAAGCACAGCTAGATCACTACCTATGTGGCAGACTGTTTTTCCCATATACATTGCTTTGACTGAAATTAGTTTCTTAAAAGATTCTCTGGCTCAATCACTCCACATCAGACATTCTGCTATAGTTCTTCACCAACTTTCAGTTTTAATATGTCAAACAGTCTATAATCATCTGGTTTTCTGGTGGCCCATCACTCTAGCTCTTTCATGTTTCTGACACCTTTGAAAAAAGGAATAATTTAGTCTGGTTTTACAACAGCTTCTGTAGAAATACTACCCTACTGCCAGCTGTATGATGTAATCCTGTTGTAGTTATTTCCACTGGAGCCACTCGCAACCCAGCTGTGGCTAAAGGATGACAGGCTGCATGTCCCCTGGATGGATGATAAAACTATCTGCCCCAATTACTTTAAGATTCAGTGTTCCCATGAAAAGGGGCAGTGGACATGGAACATACTCCAGAGAAGAAAGAGAAAGGGACTGCTCCCTCCCTGAACCCTGTGGGCTACACTGCCCCAAACAGACCTCACCTGCACAAAGAGAACTTACAGGCCCATTTTGTGGTGCTCAGGCTCCTCAGTGACCCTCAAAATGTGAGTGGATTCTGTCATGTGCATAAAATACTTACAGTTGACACTAACATCTCCATAGGGCAGTGGGAGCAGCGGGGAATGCAAGGGGTGCTGGGTGTATCGCAGGATTGGGTTCCTCCTGTACGTCTGTTCCACTACCTCAAAGTTTGTGCTATTTTCCTGGAGAAGAAAGAAAAAAATGATTATCCTCAAATAGGCACAGTCCTTTGTGGAATGCCCTTTTAAATTTAGGTTGAAGCTCAACCACCTTTGTCTACATTTCTGGAGGTGCCATGGGGGACTAAGTGATCAAAGAATAATCTATATCTAAAAATTACCCTGTGCATTTTTTCTGGAAATAAAACACAACAGCCATGCTGCATCATCCCACAGGTCACCAGGCACAGAATCTTGCCTTCAAGCGTGGCTTGTGTGATATACATGGCATGATCCCTCTCTCCTGTATCCTTCAAACTCTCAACAGGACATGGTTAATGGACTTTCAGAGCAACCATTTTCACGGTGTAATGAGTCTGTCCTCAACTTGTCTGGTTGTATTGCATGTGTTTACAGAATGAACAACCAAAACTCTCCATGGTGTTCAAAATCTGGGCTTGTCACTATCATACACACTGGATCACATTCTTCTGCATTTTGTTCTAGACTCCTTCCCTAACAACACATAATGTTCCATTTGTTCTTAAACCCAAAGCTGAAGTTTTCCAATATTCTCTACAATCACTCCCAGCTCTTTCTTCCTACATATGAACTATTTAATTGCATCTAATTTAGAGTCCACCACAAACACATTTCTTCTGGAATTTGATTTGGCGTGTTTTCTTAAATGATTCTAGATTCATTTGCCACAGTTTCTGTCAAGTTTCTTCTCAAAAATTAATCCTGTGGTACAATTTCTGCTATTTTGAAGGATATTGTCTTTCCACCGTTTACTCTGATATTTAACCACACAAGCCTAAGGTGTGAAGCGAACTTCAGGGTACATCAAAGCCAGATGGCTGGTAGGAATGGTTTTTTTGGTATTTGTATCTGGAGGATACTTAGGAGCAGAAAGGACAGAGATTTGCAAATACTTGAAGGTGTAATCCTGCATGCAATTTTTAAATGCACAGAGTTGTAGTCACGACTTATGCAGATCAGTTAGCAAAATAAAATTCATGTAATATTTGATTTTTTTCTTGCTGCACAGTTGTGTAAGTTTATTTTTTTACTCTTTTTCATTTTCCCCTCAAGACAGCAACCCCATGTTTTGCCACATTCTCAGCAGTGACTGGGTTAGGCCAGTGGTGGTCTGGCTGTTCCCAGCTCATGTGGGAATTAGCAGGATGTCACCTACCCTGATGTCACGAATGAGCTGCTGTGTGGGTGTTTCTATGGGAACTTTGCTGTCAATGACACCCTGAATGGCAGAGGCCCAGCGCATGGCTTCGTTCAGCAGCTTCGTGTACAGCCTGTACGAGTGCTTCCGCCCATGGACGATGATGTTCCAGTAGCCTGTGCAGAAACAAGGGTGCAAACAAAACTGGAAGGTGAAACTGGCTTCTATATTATGTAGCTGATAGAGGTTAACAAACGTGACAGCCACCTACAAGAAGGGCCAGAAGGAGAATCTGGGGAACTACAGGTCCATCAGTCCAGCCTTGATACCGGGGAGGGTTATGGAGCAGGTGATCTTGGGTGTCAAAGGACAGCAATGGAGCTGGGCAAGGATCTGGAGCACAAGTCCTGTGAGGCACGGCTGAGGGAGCTGGGGGTGTTTAGCTAGGAGAAAATAAGGCTTAAGGGGGACCTCATTACTATCTACAACTAACTGAAAGGAGGATGTAACCAGGTGGGAGCCTGTCCCTTCTCCCAAGTAACAAGCAATAGGACAAGAGGAAAGGGCTGTCAACAGACTGTCCAGGAAAGTGGTTGAATCACCATCCCTGGAAGCATTTAAAAAATATGTAGATGTGACATTTAGGGACATGGCTTAGTGTTGGACTTGACAATGTTAGTGTAATGACTTGACAATGTTAGGCTAATGGTTGGACTTGATTATTAAGAGATCATAGATTCTCTTTTTGCCTGTAGCTTGTGGCTGATGAAAACCCTTGCTGCTTTGATAGCAACATATGGTTGTCTGGTTAAAATCCACTAGGCAGACATTAACATCCTCATACCCAAAACATATTTATCAATAGGAAAATCCCAGTCCAGATTTTGGTACAAAGACAGCTTTCCAAGATACAAGTATCTTGCAATGTAACCTGACTACCTGCCTACCAACCAGACAGCTCACTTTCACAGACAGCATTTGGACTACACTGTCCTGTTAATCACTTGAAAAATGACCACTCTACACACAGCACCCAGTCAGATTGCCAAATCAACTCTCAGAACTTTTAAAAATAGGTGTTTGACAACCTGAGAGAACATGTCAGGGTGATGGCAATTCTAACTGCTAAAGGCAGCCCTAGACATCTGTTGATACCAAAAATGTGGACACTTTCTTGTGAATGAGCAGAATAAATTTCCTCTCATCTAACTTTACTAAATACTTCCAGCTTCCAGCCCTTTTAAAAGGTATCCCCAACAACTGCAGTACTCAAATGTCCAGTTTTTCAAGTTTTTTTTTAAGGTTCACAATCTTTGTATGGGGGATTCATGCTTTAGCCCATAACCTGTGTTCTGTTCCAAACTCCTAAGGCAAGCAATGGAGGATCATGCCAGATCCTGCCTTCCCAGAACTGTGACGTTGCACAGAAAGCAAACACAGGCCTTTGTCATCTTTTGTTTCCATCAAGCTGAGTGAGGCTATAACACGTGCACTGTACATCCTTTACAGTGGATGGGATGACTGCTATTTAAGAGGTAACACTGACCGCAGAGACAAATGTAGGTCATGCTACAAAGTGACAGTTCTGGAGATGTAACAATAATTAGTGTCAGCTACAGGAACTTGCACCTGTTACCCTGCTCGGGAGCACTGAGATAAGCAGTGACTCTGCTCAGCGAGAAACATCACCACTGGGCATCCCTGTCAGGTGTGGGGCACTTGCAGTCACTTGCACACTCTGCAAATCTCTGCAGTCACTTGCACACTCTGCAAATCTCTGACAGTTTCCACGAGCAGAGATGTTTGCAGCCAGACACAGAGCCTCAGATGACACCAAGACTACCTTTTCAACATGACACAGCACTACAGTCCTGCAGCACCCCCTCTTCAGGACCTGCACTCCTGGAGTCTGCCCTTTACCACGTCTGCCTCTCACCTGTGTCCTTGAAGACCCTCTCGTCGGGCTGCACCACGGAGCAGAGGCTGTTGAGCACGAGAGTCCCGAGCTTGGCCGCCGTGCGCTCCGAGGACTTGTAGTAGTCGAGGGCAGTGTTTGTCAGAACAAACCAGCGCTTCTTCATCTTCAGAGAGGACATCTTGTTGCTGCTCTGAACCTCCTTATGAAGCCAGCCTAGCACACAAACACAAACATGTCATTATGTGCATCTCTTGCGCCCACGTTCAGGATAAATAATTCCACTGTCATTTTAGATTTGTCACAAAATAAAGGAAAAAGATTAAGAAAATTCAATACTTCAACAGAAAAAAACTACAGCCTGCATTGCTAAAGCTGTCAAAAAGATAATTTTCTACTCAGAGGTGTAAAAAGCAATGTCCACCCACAAGGCAAAATGTTCAAAAAATGTGGGACTGAACCAAGAGGCTCCAAGTAAAGAAAAGATATAGACCTTCCTGAGTATATGCCTTTGTGGCTACACTGCTGTCACATAGACATCTTATTATGAAGAGCAGAGCATACACTGACTTTGCAAAGGATCATTCCTTTTTCTCATTAACTAATGAACAATACCAGATAAAAGGAACTGCTACCTTGCAATTAAGTATTATGAGGTTAAGGCACTCAAACTGTTGTCTTATAGTCTCCTTTGTATCTCAATCTCCTTGAAATTTTTAAGACTAGGGAATTGGACTTCTGCCACATTTTGGTGACCCTTTTCTTCCCGTCCTTCTGCCTTGCCATGATCACTCTGACCTTTATTCCTTCACAGACATTTCTGGAGGATGCAAGGCAATTTGCTCATGCACTTGCTTTCCACAGATTGGATCAGAAATGTCTTCATACATTTAAGACCATGTCATAAGCTCAAAGTATAGAGGAAATTTAAAAATATTTAAGATAAATGGGTGAATATTTTGTAATATATGTGTGACCCCTACTCATGCTCCACCATCTTCAACTAAGCTCTGACTAAAGACATAATTTAAACCTTTTGCTCAACCTCAGAGAGTTTTTCTCATCTCACTATGTTTACCACAATCAGGTTAGTTAGTTTAGCTGAGGACAGCAGGAATCCCACAAAGATCTCTCTCCCTCCCTCTCTACATGACAGGTGTCAGAAGGAAGCGAGCTGACAACAAAAGCCACAGTGTCATGTTATAGTGCAACTAAGCCAGCTGTTCCCCATCAGCAGCCATGCTCCTTCCTATTCCCTGGTGGCATTTGCTGGACATGTTTAAACAGGCTACAACTATCAGCAGAAAACGAAACATATGAAATATTTAGTTTTTTCCACCTGGCAGGGAAACAGGTAAGAGCCAGGACTAGCACACATGTGATATGGCAAACAGCAGACAGGGAGGCAGAGGGGGACAGAGAATGACAGTTTTTGGGGAGCAGCTAAACCCTAGACTGAGTTAGCAACAATCAAATTTCCCTGTCAGATTATAAGCAGAAGAGGAGTTTCACATGTATTTCCTTTCACCTCTCACAAGGAATTCCTGGCCATCGACCTTGGATTCGCCTTTGGGTTTCTGCAGCAGGGAGATCCAGTGATGCATCTCCTCAGGGGTGTCGCTGTTGCAGTGAATCACACGATTGGCTGTGATGATCACAAAAGAATTTGGTCTGCCAGGAAACAAAAGCATTAAAATTAGTCACAACCACGCAAATAACTCACAGCACACCCAAAGTCATGTTTTTTACCTTCCCATAAACAGAAAGACTTTTTGAACACAAACTACAGAGGGGCGCAGAAATACTTAAGGTCATCTGTTGTTCAGTTGCTCTGTCAACTGATGAATGCAGACACCAGCTAAATGAAATTAAGTATCTTTCAAAAGCTACTTCCAAAGACTAGAAAATACTGATTAGCTATTAAGCAGCTGTAAAATGTCCTGGGCTCATTAGCAAAGGACTTTGACTGATTGGAATGAGCCAGTGCTTGTACTACCAGGCTGAGCTGGTACAGCCATTCCCCTCATACTTATTAAAACCAGTGATGCAATAGCAAACACAGGTCTTAGCAGATCAGCTAAAACTGATGTTTGAGATTCGTTTTAGAAAGGATGAGCTGATCCTGACAAGACAGAGGAAAAACTGTTGTGTTGCTCCTGGATGATTTTGTCCTCTTGCAACTGTGTCTTACCAAGAGTATTCACAATTCTGTAGAGTCAATGCTTTACAGGAAAATAAAAAAATAAAAGTATGACCAGTTCCAAGAGGACAGACTCATAAAATTTTGAAAGCAAAACCAGATTTCTATGAGAAAACAGAGAAATTGAGAAGTAGAATGCAAGTGTGAAGCAAAAGGTGCAATCAATCTCTGTTAGAGAAACACATAAACCTATGGAAGATAAAAATAAGCTGCATAAAAATGTTGTGAGAATAAGCATTCTCCTCAGAATTTGTTTAACATTGCTTCAAACACTGATATTCCACAAAAGCATACCTCAGCACATACATAAACAAACTTTGACTGTTCAGCTTACTATTTGTTCCTAGTTTTCACTGGTTCATGCATTAACTACGATGAGTACAGGCTGAGAACTGCCTAAAATGTTTTCATCAATGAAATCTTAGTTCACTTCTGAAATGCATTTTCTAAACTACTAAAAACAAAATCCTAGCACCTGTCTCAGGGAAAAAAAAAACCCAGATCACAGAGATAAATAACTTAATAGCTAATATTTTACTTCAGCACTGTGGTGAGTATCTTTGCCCTGGCTGAACCTGTTAATATGTGGGAAATAATTAAATGTTAACACAAAGTGATATGGAATGTCCCAACATCTCTTCTCTGAGAAGGTCTGTGCTCTGCTGCATTGCAAAGACATCAGGAATAATACAGGTTTCTAAATTCTTCCATTATTCTTCCACAGTGTTGTTTCTTTCCCCTAAATTTGCAAGATTAACTCAAAATAACTCTGTTGAAAAAATGGAAGTGCTGCTTTTGCTGGACATATTTGTTCAGTGCTGGTAATAGATAAAAGTATAATTTTCTGGCATTGAGATTATGCTGTTTCCATTTTTAGGAGCTGAAGGAGAAACTTTGACTCGAAGACAATACATATATGGACTCCATGTCTATGAAGTGACATTGCTTGAAACAAGCTGAAGATTTCAGCTACGTTTATTTGTTTGGATAAAAAGATCTTTGAGTTTAAACAAAGGAAACCTAGACTAATCCACAAAAATATTGTAGGGAGTTTCTGATTTAAGAGATGGTCAGATTGCTGTACATACCTATCAGGATTGTCTGAGGCACAGACAGAGTCAATGAGCCCAACATCCAGGGTTCCCTGTAGAGTGAAGAAGACACAGATTGCATTTTAGGTTACAGATGTTCTCCTCTGTGAATAGGATTGGAATTGAAACCATTCCTCTGAATTCCAATAGCTTGAGTAGAAATGAACACACAAGAAAGGCACAAGTGAGTCATCTTTGCTCCCTAAACAGCATAAGATGGGCAAGGGGCTCCACAGGACTGGAGGAAAAACAGTTACAAGTTTCCAGAGAGTATTATGAAGGTCTGAAATAACCTTAGCTATTATCTCTGTACTGGCAAAATACATAAATACACCGTTCTTCCCCACTGCTATCTTCTGTCTGGAATAACTGTGACCCAGACTAGTCGCATCCAATTTTATCTGCATGAGGCAGCCTCCCTCTTCTCCTCCAGCTGAAAAGAGCTGTCTGTGGTCAAGCTGAGCAGCCCAACACAAGCACCATCTTCCACTGCTTACCCTCTTTGCTGTTTCTTTCTAATTACTGTCCAGCTTGCTCACACAGCTCATGAAGCACAGCACTGCATGTGCTGGCAAAACATGCACAAACAGTTAAATACAGAGGGCTCCAAGCATGCCCACAGGCTGGTTGCACAGTAACTCACCACAGCATTCTTTGGATTGGCCTGTTCATCCTGCATTTCCCTCAGCTGCTGTGCTGTAGCGCTGTGTACTCGGCTCAGGACATTAAACCAACCACTGCCAATCAAAACAGAACCAGAGTTAAACTTTTGGTAGTGAAACTGGCTCGAGAACATGATCAAGGGACCTGGAAAGATGCCACTGGGAAAATGTCTTCATTCACAATTTCCTGAGTACTGTGTCACAAAATATCTCTTGAGCTGATCATACCAGATTCTAATGTCTTCCTTCCTCCTTATTTATCCATGAAAATTCTGTGCACGTTCTTCAGCCCACTGACAGCTGCTCCTGCAAAATCCAGTTTTCTACTTGTTATTCAAGGAACTCTTAAGTAGGCAGTGGCTTTACAGGGAGCCCATGTCAGCAGACTGAGAAGAGCCTACAGCACTTGTAAAAACAGGGTTAGTTGGGAATCTTCCTGGACTAGAGTCCTAGAGACGCCTGGGAGCCTTCTTGATTAGTCTCTCTCTCATCTGCTAATAAACTTGAAAGTCATATGGCTGGCAATTAATCGTGGGTTTGTTTATAAGTGAATTTGGAGTGAAGTTTTATGTCTGTGAAAGGGCTTCTCTTACAGACATATCTGGAGGCTAATCACTGTTGCAGAAAAAGCAGATTCTTATCTGCAGCTTCCAGTGAGATCAGCAAACATCTACACTTCAGGGAGGATTCTCAGACTGGATACTCTATGACATCTGCTAATCTGCCCTTTGCTACTACAAGTGTTGGTGCTTTCTTCTCCCTCAGAACAGAGACTGATAGGGCACAGACAAAGGCCACATTTGGTTTATGCTCATCCTAACAATTCTGCAGTGTTATCTTAGGTCATGCCTATTGCAGTTGTGGAAGTTTCTGGGTTAAGAAGTTACTGTTCTTCCACTACTGCTCCCTAAATTTGCCTGTTTCTTGTCCATGTGGCTGTTCTTTGGTCTATTTCTGTTAAATTGTATCCGAACACCTTCCCCCTTTCTCTCTATACAACAAAATAATAATATACCCTAAATAACTCCTCAGAATCAGTAGATCAGAGAAACAGTTACACAGTCTGGGTTGAGAGAGCAGAAGCCTAGAAGCCTTGGTAAAAGTGGGAAGGAAGACATGAGTGGCTGGGGACAGTAACCTCCTAACTTGGCTTTGCATAGCCAGGACAGGTTGTCCAACCTGCCCTTAAACAACTGATTCCCACTGTCTGGCCAGGATGCCAAGAAGGAAGGACGTGAGTCACTTGTTTGCTTTGCACTGGGAAGATTTTATCAGATGACACTACAGACTCTGATAAGCTCCAGCCTTTTTTCTGTCTCCTGGATAAAACCCAGCTGCTCTCGCAATCATTTACAGACAACATGAATAGACTTTTTGTTTGATTCAAGATTCCATTAAATAAATAAATCAGCTATTAGATATTCCAGTTTATATTAAGGTTTGTGTGTCTGCTGAAGTAACCCTTCAATTCAGCATGCTCACAGCCACATGAGAAGCTGGCAGTCCTGTGACTGGCAGGCTGAACCACAGCCTTGGTAGCTTAACACCAAGTCCCCAGAGTAGGTGTGGTACACCCCAGCAAGCACAAAACAACATTCTGGAACAAATCCCCCCTTTTTTCCAGCAAAACGGAATTGGTTATGTTTATCAAACTCTCCCATGAGTAGCTGGGTCAGACCTGCACTGAATGAACATGCCTAACAAAACTCCTTGTTGTACCTGGCATCTTCTGGTGACTCTGCAACAATGTGGTAAACTCGGTCTTCTGTCACAATGTCCAAGGCATTCTCCTTTTCATGAATATCCACAATCTCTCTGGAACACAAGAAAGCACAAGAGCCAAAGCTAAAAACCTTTCACAGGCCTGAATTCCATCTGGTCGATTCTTTCACATCATACCCTTCACCTCACAGAAGGGAAATCACTGGTTCAGATGGCTCGTAACTCTGACAGAAATACGAAATTCCGCCAATACACATCAAGATGTTTAAAAAGATCTGTACAGTTAAAAACCAAAGCTTAAGGCATTACATGTATTTTCAAGACACCAGCAGACTAAACAGAAGAAGAGATAACAGGGAGGTTGATACAGAGATCTGTTTACAAAGTGCCACTCTTTCTGGCACTTCACAGGTCCGCATAATGCTGAGAGGTGACCAGTCTGTCCTTTCTTACAGCAGGAGCTGAGGAATTGACTATGGCAGCAGAAAGAGCATTCAGGACTCAGGAAAAGGCACAGTACATGCTGCCAAATTCAAATCCCGCTGTGAGCTTCATAATACCTCTGTGAAATGCCTGGAGAAGCCAGAAAACAGATGGAGTCTGGGTAGGAGAGAATGCATGGGGTTAATTAGCCCCTCCTGGTCTGGCTCCATCCATGGCTTGGAAAGAGCTTCTGCTGGATTATGAAATGCAGGACTGGGAAAAGAACTATCAAGTAATTGCAGACTCCCTCCAGAGTAAAAGTAGATGCTGTAATTGTCTTTTCCTTCCTTTGTTTATGATTCTCCAATCACCATGGGAGATACACAGGCCAATGAACAGCAGCACTGGACCCTTCATCACTGATTTAGAGAGTGAGTACTGGTGATCAAAGGGATTTATTTTTGCACTCACTTTGCCTTCCTGATATCAATAGTCCCTTTCAGCTTCTCCTCACTATCATTCTCAAAGTACATCAGCTTGGATTCCCGAAGCACGAACCAGCGGCGCTTCCAGTTGCGGCGCGACAGCGTCGACATTCCCCCGCCCTTTTTGTAGAGCCAGCCTGACTTGAGGGCCTCCTGCTTGGTGCGGAACCACATGAAGGCCTCGTTCTTCAGGACACACCAGCGCCGCCGCCACGGGTTCATCAGACCTCCTGCAAAGCCAGGCAGCAGAATTTCAGCAGACACGCAACCCTGACTGTGCTTCCACTCTGATCCTGCTCCTGGGCAGGAATAGCTGCCACCTCAGTTCCTGAATCAAACAAAGGAACTGAAGGGGACAAACAAAGTTGTGCCTTATTTCAGACATAGAAAAAACAGAACCAGTGAAACAAAAGCAAAATGTAGAAATATAGGTACTAGTCAAGTATTTTTTTTCTGACTTCAGTTTCGTAGCTGGGAATGATTCATTTAGGCCCATACCAAGTAGGCACAGTTAAGTCTCAGTGACAAAGATATCCCTGACATCCAGCTCCTATCTCTTTATTTCTAGTTTTAAATAAAAGAAGAAGAAAAAAAAGGAGATTAACTGAGAACCAAGAGCAAATAAAGATGATTATTCTGGACAAACAGAAGAGAAAAGCAGGTCTCCTGGATCCCATCCATCCATGGTTTTGGCAAAATCCACTTACCTTTCATGTAGAGATAACTGTGAAAATAGGGCGGCCCTGAGCCATTGAAGATAGTGACTCGTCCATTACAAAACTCTTCATCTGTATCAATGTAAACATCCACTTCTTCTTCACTGTCCAGAAACTGAAGAGAAAAGAAGAGATATAGGCTACTTGGGTTCTCCTGGTCACAGCAGGACTGGAGCAATTAACAGGGTTAGAGAAGTCACATGATCAGAAGGTACAAAACTACACACAGTCCCTTTGCTAAAAAGGCACTATGGTAAAATTAAAGGCTTGACACCTTATCCATTAATGCCTAAAGCAAGACCACAGAATTTTCATACCTGAAAGGAGAGCAGTGGACATGGCTAGAAAGCTCCAGTTCCCTGCAGTAACAAAACTTCCTGTTTCAAGGCAGAGTCCACCTTGCAAAATCTAATTTGATGGGATTAAGAGAGAACTTTTTGTTTTGGAGAAGTTTTCTGATTTTTCTGGCAGAAAGGCCACAATGCCAGACAAGACAGAACAGTGATTTAACCCCAGGAAGGAAATGACTTGCTTTGGGTTGATTAGGGAAAAAAGCACAGTCCAGGATAACTGAACCCTAAAAATATCAATCTGAATTACTGAAATAATAATACTGAATTTACTCATCTCTATTCTCCAACTCGATAAAGGCCCTCAGTCACAAGAAAGTACTTCACACACAAAATCATTTCCTTTACCTTAAATACAATTTCCTTCGATTTGCCTTATTAATTTAATACTAATGAAGGCAGTTCCTTAGACCTTTTCCTTCCTCAAATGCATGTTGCTTCTTTTCATTTTCCCTTCTGTCTTCTCTCTGTGACCCCTTTGTGCTCCTTTTTTGTCTCATCCCTGGTCCACTCATTCATTCTCTCCCTTGGCATTAAGTTTCCAAAACCAGGTAGTCTTGGAACAGCAGCTGCTGATGGGATCTTGACTCAGCTGTGGTTATCACTTCCTGTGGCCCACACTGTGACACAGTATCAACAGGCTTTTTCATTAGTCACTGATGAGCCCAATAAAACCCTCCACTTCTATCTGCATTTTAAGAAGAATGGTAGAAACCAGCCTAAGCTGTGACAGAATGACTCATGATTTGAAGATTACCTGACAGTGATCTGTGAGTACCTGCCCACAGAGAAGGCACCTTTACTCAAGCAGATCACACCATAAAGAATTCTGATGGCTGGCTGCTGACATCAGGGAAATGCAAACAAGACAATCATGCAACTTTTTAAGAAAGGTCACAAACTGCCATTGAAAAAGCATACTGAAGAAAGTAAATTGAATTTCCTAAAAAAAAAAAAATAAGAATTTAATAGTTTTCTAAAAGATATTTTGCCGTTCAAGTGTCTCTTCTCACGGATATAATTTATTTAAAGTATTTTTGTGGCTGCCATTGGCTTCACACCTGAACTCCTCACAGTCTTATGTGGGCTTTGACATCCTGTCATGTAAGGGGATTTATCATTGCATTTTTAAGCAGCTGGCCTGAGGGCACTCAGGAAGTCCAGAGCCAGTGTGGGATCTAAGCTGAGATGTTTGAAGTGCAAGGCCAAAAGCCCAGCTTTAGCACCCTGTCATTGTCCCTGCAGCAGGAACGAGAAGGTTCAGTGATCTTGGCTGTGTGCATTGGGACCCAGCCCAATCTGCACAGTAATTTCTTCCAGCTTTAGAATAGCTTAACTTGTACACAGCAGCTGAAAACAAACCCTTGACTCTGAACAGAACTAGAATAAGACAAGCTTTAGTGATGGAGACAAATCAAACCCCAGCCTTTCCCATTTCCTCTTGTCACTGCACACGGAACCCTTAGGCCCCTCCTGTGAAATCTCTCTAAGGTAGAACATAAACCTACAAAATACCAGTTGTCTGCTTTCCTTCTTCCTAAAGGGTGTTACATTAACATATGGCAATGGAAACAATCTAAAATAGGTACACATGTACTAGCTTGTGTGCCAGCAGACACCAGACAATCACAAGCCCTCTGGCCTTCAGCCTATCTACATTTCTTCCCTTTTTTTCAAGCTGATTATTGGTGTAAGAGAGAGTTATATATTAGTAACTGTACCCAGAGTGAGCAGGCAAAGATGTTATAAACATCAACAAAGTCACACCAATATCCAAAAAGGTGAAGGGAGGGATTCTCACCGAGTCCAGGCTGCCACGGTTGGAGTCCATGCTGGTACCATGGGAGTGTCTCAGACCTTCTTCACCATTCAGAGGCTCAGCTGAGATGTTACCTGCATCTCCATAGCCATCAAACTCCTCATGGTCATAGTCAGACTCCACATCTGGGGGGGAAGTGTAAATGGGCTCTCCTGTTTCTCCACTGTTACTCCTCTGTGTATCGGAGACAGAGCTGTAAACACTTTCTGGTGGGTCAGATAGGGCTCTCTGCTCCTTGGCACTAGTGGTTCTTTCCACAGGCAGTCCTGGAGCAGGGACAACCTCTCCCACTACCTTCTGGAGATGCAAAAGGCTTGTGTTTGCAGCTTCCTTTGAGTAGTTACCGCTGTTTCTTGTGCCACGCTGATTCGAGACCACCAAGCTGGAAGTTGGCCGTCCTTCATCATCAGCATGAAAACCCTCATCCACTTCTTCCTCAGCCAGTGGTGCCACCAGGCTGCAGTCAATGTTCAATGTCCCCTCACTAGAAAGGGAGTGCTCTAAGTTCTGCACGCTTTCATCCAGATTGCCAAAATCCAGCAGCTCCAAGAACTCCTGGGCAACCCTTGATGCCTCTTTTTCCAGCCTCTGTATCTCTTCTTCTCGCTGCCGATTGATTTCATTCCTGGAGTCTTCAGAGATGACAGACATGTGATCCTCTTTCTGTTGCTGCAACTTCTCAATCTCCTTCTCCAGTCTTAAGATCTCCTCCATCTGACGTTTCTCTTCTTCTTGCAGGGGAATGTCCACCTCCTCAGTGTTTACTGCTTCCACCTTAAAGAATTTAGAACAGTATTAAAATCCTTTCTTCAATCTGTGTTCCTTTCCTGGACCTTTCATTCTTCCTATCTCCTGTGCTTGCCTTGGACTTACCATCTGCGGAAAGATGACTCCAAGCATCCTGCAATCATTCCTGGTGTAAAAACTAAAGGCAGACCTACTGGATCTTCAGGTACCTCCTTTTCCCCAGCAATCTATCTCCTTTATGAATCATACAAAGAAGCTCACTGGGTTCAGTGAATTTTCAGAAGAGCTTGTCTGCTGGTCACTGTACACTGCAATTTGGATAAAACCAGCCTAAAAGCCCATTCTCTCTTTTTAAACTCACACACATATAGGAGAAAGCAACTATACATGAAAACATATGCATAGACTACTTAAGAGCTGAAGATTTCCCAGAAATTCACTAAGAGATCTGGAAATCTCATTGTTTCCTGAAATGAGGATCTGACCATCAGAATCTGGGGCTGAAAGGGATATTTGCATGAAGCAGGACTGTATCCACTCCAACCACAGCCCAACAAAACTCCACCCAGAATTTTTTGGCATTCTTTAGCATCACTAGATGGCTGATGGCTAACTGCTGAAGACTCTATCTTACTCTATTCTCCATGCTGATGTAACAGATCATTTCTAACAGATATGTGGTAACTGGAAGATGGAAGATACTGGTAACTTTCACTGATGTTTAGGATAAAGCCACCCTCCCCTCCACCGAGGATGTTGAAAACATACAGGAGAGAAAAGATACACACATGAGAAAAAGCCAAAATAAATTCCAATAGGATTTCATGTACTTCCTGATAGGACTTATGACAATGAAGTCAATATATTGGCCCGTTTAACCCTTATTCCTTGTTTTCTTTAATTACCTTGTTGCTCGTTCTCTCCTTGACTCTTACTCATTTCTATGTTCTAATCTCTCCTGAACAAAGATGGTCTGAAACTGGGGAACAAGTGGTATGGGTAAAAAAACCAATGAGATACACAGCTATTTTCACACACCTCAGGGTAGGTGGTCTGCTCTTTGGTATGTCAAGTACCAACAATTAGATCAGTTACAAGGGGTTTATTTTAGCCATGGCAGCAGTTGGCTGCACTCTCATTTCGGCTGTTACAGGCAACAGTCCAGCAAAACAGACTGTGGCAGAGTGTAGCACATCACAAGGTTATCTAACAAGCTCAAGCAGTAGAGATAAAAATAGGATGCTGCATGTTCAATATGGAGATTTTCAAACAGAACCTGTGCAAGCTCATATAAGAGCCTTGAAAAAAGCCCTGCTTTGTCCCCTCTATGCACCTCTGCCAAAGCCAAACACCTGCAGGTTTTGAGTGAACAAAACCCATTTCTTAAATAGTGTTGCCACAATAACAGTATCAGTATCCAGGCAAAGTGAAGGCAATAAAGGACTCTTGACAGATATTCACAAGAAAACATGTGAAAAGACCAACTGGTAAACTTACCTGGGCCACTTGCAGTAGTGCATTCAGTTGTTCCTTTTCTCTGTCAAAAAACAAGACATGACAGTCAGAGACAGACTTAGTTCTCCTGCGTGAGGTTTTCAGAATTACATGGACACATCATCCCTCCATGGATAACGTTAAAATGAGGTACTTGCTGTAAGACTGATTTAAAAGCTTTTGTAATTTAGTAAAAATCCAATTCTCTGTGGTTGGCATGACCTTTGTGGATATAACAGATTTTCCCCATGCACTTAACTTTCAGATCAATTAGGAAATTGGATTAGTTGGAACACACCAGGAAGGACATTGGAAACAGTGACAGAAAGACAAATCAGAGTCATGATAAATGTAAACAGAACCTTCTGAAGTACTGTAAGTCTGTGAATATTGAGGTTGTACATGTATAATTGAGACATATCAAGAAACTCTGCCCATTTTTTTAAAACAGAATTATTGCAATACCAGCACTGAATGTGTGTTTTGTTTTGCTTTTACTGTATTAAAGTCCCAACTTGCATAACTTCTCACTGGCGTGCAAAACCCAGTTTATTAGTGAAGACGGTAAGAGTCAGAGTTTGTTAGTAAACATGAACAGAGGAAAAAAATTATCCCATGGTGTTGCATCTCTACCCAGATCAAAAAAGTTGTATTCCAAAGCAAAGCTGTCCCTATAGCCAGTTTCTCCAGAATGGGTATGCTACAAGCAACTGAACCAGCAGACAGACAAATGCCAGGGTCATGCTCAGGGAGCAGGAACAGGAAAAGGATGCTGCTGCATGGAAGAAGGTTACCACTGCCAATGGTAACTTTCAGATCTGTAATTCAACCCCAGGGAGAACAGGAGGGCAACAATATTTATTTCCCAGGCCTTGCAGATTTTTCCAGCCAAAATCTAAACTGCAGCTGCAAGTCACAGAGTTCTTAAAGCTCTCACTCTTGTGCTCGCTCTCTCAAAAAAATCCAGGGAATGTTTGAAAATGAAAGCTGACATAAGTGAGACCCAGATGGTTCCAACTCTGCTGAAAGATCCCCAGCAATCATCGTGAGTTAAACTGCCTTTAACAGTCAGATGGCTCAAAAGCACAAACATTTTAAAACCAATTAGTAATACCACCTATAATCTACATACTAATTCCTGCAACTGTTCCTCATAATTTTTAAACCTTTGGTATTTCTCGCTGCTTTCTAGTCATCATCAACTCAGCTACACTCTTCCTGAAATGTGATACCCAAAACTAGGGACAGTACTCCAACTGAAGTCTTATCAGTGTCAACTGGTACACAATATCACCCCATCTCACAGAAACAATTATGTTTGTAGAGAGAATTTGCTTTCTCCTCTCACACAGCATGACATACTCAACTTGGCCTCCAGACCTTCCTCCTGCTGTTGAAGTAAGCATTCCTCCTCTGCTCTTTGTGCATTTGATTATTCCTAATTGGAAATCTGCATATGTCTGTACCAAGAGTTACCCTGTTTTTCAGATCCTTTCTTTAACTTGCCAAAATTATCTGAACTGCAATCCTAGGCTGTGTGCCTACAGCCCCTCAGCAGATGGTTTTAACCATAAAATTAATAAGGACATTCATATTTCCTCATCCAAATTCTTATGAAAACATTGCACAAGTACCATATCCAGCACAGATCATGGAAGAATCCCATTCAAGAGTTCTATTTAACAAAAAGCTACTATTGATTATTAAATAAAATGCAGTAAAAACACAAATCCTAAGCTTGCTTCACATACTTTTTTCCAAAGTGAATTTATTTTAGCATCTTATAGTACTGTCATAATATATCAAAACCCTTACCTACTTTTACCTACCCAAAGGCAAGTTACCTATCCTCCACAGCTTTTCCCTCTCAACAAGACATGCCATAAGATACCACAGAAAGAAACAGATTACTTTAATGCTGTTTGTTCTTCAGAAATCCACATTGGCTGGATTCCTTTATGAAGCGTTTACAACTGTTTGATTATTTGTTCCAGTATCTTCCTGAAACTCAGGTTAGGCTGACTAGTCCACAATTCCCTCTTTCTTCCTTTTCCCATTTTACAAGGGGGTCATAATTGTTTGGTATTTTCCATTTTTATAGAAACTCCATTACTAACCACAAAGGAGAAGAAAGAGAGTAACTACTGTTTTAAACTGCTTTAGCTAGTTATTGAAGTTCCCAAACATTATTTTCACCAAGTCCTGATACCTTCTTCATAATTTGTAATTTGATTTATCTGAGCATTTTCTAACCTTTTATTTCCATGACATGTTCTGAATTCTTGTACATCCTTCCTAATCATATTTAGTGTCCAACAGTTAAGCTTTTGGGGAAGATAAAAACAGCACCAAATACCTCATTTTTCTCAACATTATTATTTTTCTTCCTGTTGAATGTTAGACCAAATTGTTCCATGTCTCCTCTCTGCCAACAGTGTAAGCACAATAACTGCATGCTGACTTCTAGTTCATGACAGGTCAAACTGCACCTAGGTCCTTCTGATTTTGTCTCCACACTTGTGTTGGGGTTTTTTGCTTGTTCTCAGCAGATCAGCTGATTTGCAATTTCTATGGACTTCCACCTCATTTTTAGGTCAAATGGATGTTCAGAAGTTAGCCAAGTCGGTCTGCTAGTACTGTTCTGGCTACTCACTCGGATGCCATTTAACATTATTTAGAAAATGAAAATAAAAATGAGTTTGCCTGATTCCTAGAAACACTGACACTTCTCTGGGATGATGCTGGGTTGAACACATCTCTCGTGGTCTGGGAACTAAAGGGCAAAAACACTCTACAGCCAATAAACTAGACAGGTCCTTCCTTATATTATAAAATCAAGTGCTGAACTGGAAGGGACCCATCAGGATCATCGAGTCCAACTCTGGGCCCCATGCAGGACACCCCAAGAGTCATATCCCGTGCCTGAGAGCAGAATTCAAACACTTCCTGAGCTCTGTCAGGCTTAGTGCTGTGACCACTTCTCTGGGGAGTCTGTTCCAGTGCTGACAACACTCTGGGCAAAAAACCTTTTCCTACCAAACCTAAATCTTCCCTACCTCAGCTTCCTGCCATTTCCTCGAGTCCTGTCACTGGGCATGAGAGTGAAGAGATCAGAGCCAACTCCTCCTATGAAGAGCATGAGTTCCTCTCATGAGGATGTTGAAGACCACAATGAGGTCTTCCCTCAGTCTCCTCTTCTCCAGGTGATCTCAGCCACTCCTCACACGGCTTCCCTTCCAGATCCCTCACCATCCTCACAGCTTTCCTTTAGACACTCTCTAATAGCTTAATGTCTTTTTTATATTCTGGCACCCAGAACTGCACACAGGACTCAAGGCGAGTGCTTCTAACCTTAGAATTTTCTGATGCTTGCCACACAGTCTGATGAGATCCACCTTTGGGGAAGCATGCAAAAAAAACCCTAGAAGAAATACAACCAACTACTTCTGAAAAGCAAAATATCACCCGATTGTATGCTGAAATTTATATATTAATAAATTTATTTATTTATTATTATATAAACCCAGCAGAGTCCAGTGGGTGCAGCAAGCAGCAGCACTGACCCCACACAGCCCGGCACTTCTCACTTGCCACCAGAACTGCTGGGTAAGCTCCTTCATCCCTGTGAGGGTTTCCTGCCATCCTTCCCCATTGTCTCCCTACTGCACAGTTGCCTGCAAAGCTATCATCATTAGGGGGAGGGTCTGACACCACTTTCCCCTTGACTCCCTACGAGCGATGCACCTGTGGCAGGTGCCATCCTAGAAAGGGCTATTTCCACTATTTTGGGCTTTAATTTGTTCTCAGAGAGTTTGCAACATTTAGCAATTTTGTCTCTAGTGATTATTTACTGTTGTTTTTTGCCTGTTGCAGTTTCACTTGTTAGTAGACTTATTTTTTTCACTTATAGCTACTTGAAATTGTTCCTTATTGGTGGAAAGGGATTGGTTAAAACAAATGGGGAGAACTCTTTTTAGAATACTCCCCTTTAAATTGCCTTAAACCAAGACAGAACGCACGATACCATCTTGTACCTTTCCTTCACCTCTTCCTCTTCCTGTTTCCTCCTACGCTCCTCCTCTTCTTGCCATTGTCTTTCCTCTTCCTCTCTTCTGATCTGCTCTTCCTCCTCCTGCCTCCTTCTCTCCTCAGCTTCCTGCTTCCTCTGGAGTTCCTGCTGCAGCAGGTGCTGGTAGAGGCTGCGAGCCAGGCGGCCACGCCAGTGCTTCTGCAGGGTCACCACGGAGGCCTTCAGGCGCAGCAGGCTCTTCTTCCAGAAGTACGCTCGGTAGTTCTTTTGGATTATAACAACACTGGATAGCACCTTCTGATACTTCTTCCTGAAAACAGAACCAGACACTGAATGCGCCACCAAGTCACGCGTGCTCTGCGTTTCACATGCCCTCGCACACTGACCACATCCACAGGAAAGTCCTTTTGGAAAAACAGTTCAGAAGTGACATGATTTCTGTTCCTCTCCTGCCACTACCTGTAAATCATATTCACCTCACTGCTCTCCCTCCTAAATCTACCACTGCTTTGTTTCAATGGGCACCTGCTTTTGTGAAGACTCTCAGACCATGAAGGAGAGATATTTGGCACATGGAAAGGGAAGGTCCTCTGGCCCGAAGTCTCCTTGCGTTGCACACAAACACATTCACTGTGCAGGGAGCACAATCATTCAGCATGGATTTATTATAACAGAAACACACAAATGGTCTTACTATATGAGAACTATTGCTCCATGTCTTAAGGGATCAAAAGCAAATTACTCCAGGAAAGGCACAAACAGCGCAAAAACAGATTTGGTCACATTAATTTCATATTGTCTGGGAGAAAAAACACTGGTACTACAATATTGATGGCTGAATCAAACATTGTAACATTCACATAAACAAATATTTCTACTGCACATCATTTTACTTACGAAAGAATCATAGAGTATCTTCAGTTGCAAGGGACCCATTAGGATCATCAATGATATCAAAATCAACTTTGCAGCACTTTAAGAACATGACAGGGCCCCAAAACACAAGAATCATCATTCAGTATGTCTGCAGTCTAGTAAAGTTGTAGAAAAGCCAGGTTTTGCCTCTGCATTACAGACTATTTTTATCAAGGACATGAAAAAGTTCCTGGTAGAAGTTTGTACATGATACTCAAACTGGGCAAATAACGAGAGTTACTATTACACAGTAATCTGGATCAGTTTGTAAGCTAGACTCAAGCAAACATTAAACAATCCAAAACAGCCAATTGTAAGGTCTTATACTGAAGAATCAAAGGCCAAACACAACTGATGTGGGACCATGTTGGGAAGCAGCAAGTCAAAAATGGATTTTTGGGCCCCAGATCATCAACAAAAGCAAACTCCCACCATGATGCTACAGAAAAAAATACTACTGGGATTCTTATACTTGTAAGCAGAAATATTGTTGTATAGAATATTGCTTTTCTCCAGTGTTCTGTGTTAGCACTCCCATTACAAGAACAATGTTAGACCCTCAAGTGATTTCTGAGGAAGCAGGATTGGAAGGAGAAATTCAGGTTTATAGAATGAGAGCAATTGCTCCATGCAGGACCTTAAGAAATAGAAAAGGCCAAGGAAAGGCTTGGCCCCAGTTAAAGCATCCACATTTCCATTTTTCCAACAGGGGCCATAAGATTTAATCAACCTGAAGCTGACATCTATTGAGGTTGAAAATAAGTAGACATTTTTAAAAGTAATTTAATGTATTTAGATGCTTTAATATCTTGCTCTGGGGAAACAATCATTGGTACCAGGCAAATTAAAACCTTCTTTAAGCCAAACCAGAATGCGCAGAGAGAAATTCTATGGGACTGTTACACACGATCTTGGGCCAGCAGGCTACAGTAATCCTTGAGGTCTTACAGTCCTAGAAAGCACACTGGGAATAGCATGGTATTCTCATATATACTTCCCACAGACCTTCTGCAACACCCTGAGGAAAGGACACACCTTAAAATCCCTGTCCTGGCAATGAAACTCCCGTCAAATAGCAACAGGGACCCAAACTGACAGCTGGCCACCTCCCTGCACATCAGATACATCAGCCCAGTCAAGAAAATCAGGAGAGGGATGCTAATAGCAGTAGTGTGCAGAGGTCATGCTCTTTTCCATAAGGATTAAGTCAAAGGGAGGAAGCACAGAGAAAAGAAGAGGAAAGACAAGAGGTGATCAGAAGTAGGAGGTTTTTGTCAAAAAATTAGGTTAATTACTCCAGGGCTGCAGTTCCCTCATCCCCACTCCTTCTGTCTGCCCTGTGTCCTGCACATGGGGTGTGAACAGCTGCACATGCACTCTCTGCCAAGGCAGACTAAGTGCATCAAAAAGGCTACTCTGACTTTTACAAAATGCATCTGCCAGAAACTCTCTCAAGTGCAACGTGCCAAGCCCTGCCCAGCTACAGGCCAGCTCTGCCTGCTAATCTGCCAGGCTGAAGTGCCCCCTCATTCCTCATGACCACAGCCAAGCTTGCAGATGCCCTTCAGCTGGAATTGCTGCTCACAGGCTGCCAATTTCAATCCCCTTGTTCAAGCTTCCACTCACCCTTCTGCACTGGCCAAAGAAGTTCAACCTGCAGACCAAGCAAAGGGGTTTGGACACCTCCTGACCATGTACCACACCAGAGAGGGCAGGCTGGCTGCAAGGATCCAATAATATCTTTGAAATTTACTTAATTATTCTGTCAATGAGCTGTCATTAGCAGTTCTGCCTACAAGGACTAGAGAACACAGGGTTATAGAGCAACTTGCTACTGTCTTCTTCTTGGGAGCAATACAGTCCTGCAGAGAAACCAGGGACACCACCAAATTCATACGTGGATGCTGCACTACGTGGTTTTTCGCTCGTGAAGCTGTTACTGCATCTCAGAGCTCTACAGATCAGCTACATAAGAATGGGGTCATCTCAGTGGGCTTGATTTTCTTGTCTCACATTTTAGTTATCAGAGACACTAGGCTGCACATGTTGCAGGGAATGAGAGCAAAGAAAATCTGGTTCTCCAGGCTCACAGAACAAGTTCACAAAGGGGGAGAAACCAGCAAAATCCTTCCTTTGCCAGTCTACTTTGCATGAGACCAAATGAATTTAAATACGCTTATACTTGCAAAACTAACAGAAATGGTATCAAGCTTAATGCAGTACATACTGGTATTCCTGCCCAGCTCTGGATACTCCATTCAGCACTTGTCCAGATGAACTCCTGCCTGCTGGACTTTTTTCAGTACAGGTGCAGTGCAACTGGAAACTCTTCACAGAAAGTTTTCCCGACTCCCTCTCCAGCTCTTCTTTACTCCCTGCTCTCCTCCCCTGCAAAAGGCCAGTTACCTCCAGCTGCTTGTGAAGATTTATGCTTAGACTGCAGAAGCACAGCTTGTCCTTAAGGATGAGACTCAGAACAGCAACATGTGGGATGAGGAATTCAGAAGTGTCCAGGCTGAAGGACCACAAGACTTCTAACCAACAGGAACACTGCTGCCACACAGTCTCCATCACAGCCCTGCAGGGCAGCAGCTTCCTCACCAGGAACTCAGAAAAGCAGTAATCCAGTATGCCTGCAGTAATGTTTCCCAGAAAATCAATTTTCCTGTGCTAATCCCAACCCCTCTCTCCAAATGCCAGACACAAAGTAAAACAGAGCAGAGGCCCTGACACAAAGAACTTGCAATCTCATGTACAAACAACAGAGAGAGCTCATTTGTCTTCCTACAGGGAAACAAATATATGAATAAAAGCCCCAGAGACCAAATGTGTATTTTGCTGATATTCCACACTGGCAAGGGAAGGTACAACCCTTGCACACATATCCCAGTGCAAAATGAGCTACCTGGTGTAACTGGAGCTCTAGGAAGAGTGCCTGCTGAAACAGCTCTGCTGGCCAGGGATTTCACCTCCTCACAACCCTGACTGACAGGTGTCTGGAGCAAAGACCAGCCAGGAAAGAGCATCTTACTGGGATTAAGCGTGCATACCACAGCCATTAAGGAGTCAGCTGTTGCACTGACTTCGAGGGGCAGAGGAGGGGTGGCTTGTCTGCAGTTGGTTCTCCCAAACCTTCTCTGGTCAGGTGCAAAAGGGAGAGGCAAGAGGAGATTACTGTTGCAGAGCTGGCCAAACACCAATTCTGAAGAGTTAATTAAAAGGAGAGATCACGAGGCAAACAGGCAGGGTGAGGAAAGAGGGTGAGTGAAGGCAGAACTGCAAGTGAGGAAGAAGCGACTGGCAGGGGGAGCAGAAAACAGAGTTGACAGGCACAAGGAAAAGGAGGGGACCCAAAGCGTAGGTGGGGCCCAGCCAGGAGAGCCCTGAAGGCAAGGAAAAGGTGTCATCAGAGGCAAGCAATGGGAAGTCCACGGGAACTTGCCGAGCAGCGTTGAGGGAGGGTGCAAACGTGCACATAACTGAAAAAGAGGTGCCAAAGGTGCAGGAAGGTTTCAGCTGAGCTGATGGTGGCAGGGAGGGCAGATTCTGCAACTCTCCCTTAGAATAGAGGAGGGAAGACGGGACGAATGCTAGGGTACTAGAGAGCAAAGCAGGGGGTCAGGGCAACCCAGGCACGCAAGCACAGGGATGGTGGGGCAGCCCCCAGCACTGACCTTGCCATGTAGCCCAAGACGTGGGCCCGGATGACTATAGCTGCTTTCCTCAACTCCTCTTCCCGATCCTTCTCCAGCTTCTGCTCAAGAGCTTCCTTCAGGAAAACCTGACGCCACGGGGAGGAGTTTCAGTAAACACAAAGAGAGGAAAGAAGTCAGTCCCCGGGAGAGCCGGGCGGTTTCATCCCCGGGTGAGCGGCGCGGAGAGCGCTCCGTGCCCGGGCGGCTGCGCTGCCGCCGCCCCCGCGCTCCCCCGGCGCTGCCCCGCGGCGCCCGCACTCCGAGCGCCGGGAAAACTTTTACAGCGGCGTGAGCCAAACTCCGAGCCCAACCCCCGCCTCCCTCACTCTGTGGTCAAGACTTAAAAGAGAGAGGGAGGGAGCAGAGGAAGGAGGGAGAGAGGAGGGAGGAGGAGAGCCCGAGTTAGCGCCTGTGATTAACTCTTTCCCAGCTGACAGCTTTCCCGGCACAGGCCGGTACCTCCCTGCAGCAGGCACTGGGACCTGCTTTGGTGATTAAATATTTTGCAAAGAAACTCCTCCGCGTTTCAAGGAAAGGGAGGAACTTTTAGCTTTCTAGACTCCAGGAAGTAACCTTAACAGCAGTCTTAATGGAAGGCAGGCGGAAAGCCAAAAGCCCAGTCGAGGCACAAAGCTGCGTGTACTCTCAGCCCACCGGTGCTGAAAGTCCTGCACCAACCTCCAGAGGCTCGGGTGAGATGCTTCCGTGCTGAAGAGGTTCAACAGTGCAGCATGCACTAGGGGCAACTGAGCTCTGACGATAGAACTCTCCAAGTATTACTGGTTCCACTTTAGTGTCCAGTGTTTTAATTCTCAAGCATCTTTCACCACCTGTATTTACAACTTCTGCTCGGTGCTAAATGCTTGTGCAGAATGAAGGTGCTATGTTAAAGGGAAAAGAACTAAGATACAAGCAAGATAAGGCCATGTTTACAGGAGTTGTGCAGACACATCTAAGCAATGTTAAATCAGCTGGCTTGCATTAGATTAGCACAGGATTCAGCACAAATTCCTGGAATAAATGCACTGCTTTTTGAGACTGCCTGCAGCCTGCACAGAGCTCCACGGCGCTGTGGGTACAGTGCTGGCAGTACCCAGACTAGAATAAGCTGGTAAAATATGTCCATACAAGCTGCAGTCACAGCAGCAAGTGCCATATGGCCATGCTCGTGTGACCTCCTGCCTGGCACTGGATAAATCCCTGCCAGGCCCTGACCTCCTGCCTGGCATTGGATAAATCCCTGCCAGGGCCAGCAGCAGAATGGGCTACACGAGGGAAGTGCAGCCCCACTTGCTAAAGCACTGCCATGTTCACAGGCTGTGAGCTGATACACTCATCAATCTGCAGAACTCAGAACTGCATTAATCAGTAAAAACTCCTTGCAGATGTCCTGGATCAATGTGGTTGTACTGAGAGCCCAGAGATTTGAGCAGTCATTTAGTCCAGTGCTCTGCACAAACTCTCCTCTTTCCCACTTATCTCCCCTTTATGTCTCTCTGTACCTTCCCCTCCATCACTTCTTTCAGCCTCATCCCTTAAGGCTCTTGATTCTCCCTGCAATGACCATTGTGTACTGACACCTCTCCCTGAGTTAGTACCCATAGCCACTGGCTTTCCTGGACTTGAATTTCTCCAGGGGAGCAGTTTCCATTAAGAAATGAGCTGTTTTGTAATGACTAAGTAACCATGGGTCGCCTGAAAAGAAGCTTCATTATCAAGGTATTGCCAACCATGAAGCTGGCATCCTTCCCTGCAAGTTGTACATCCACTCCCTCTGTCAACTCAACAATCTTTTAAAGATTTCTTTGAGGCAGGGATTGCTCTTTCCATTACATTCCAGAACCAAGCAGCAGTCACCCATTTCAAGAATGCAACCAGCAAAACACTGTCTAGGTCCATTACCTTCATCAAATTGCAAAAATACTCAGGCCATCAGTATTTCCCTAGAAGCACAGTCTTTGCCAGGCCAGTTAAGGGGGGGAAATTTCAGGGCATGAAGAGTTCCATGAGACCCAACCTTAATCCTGTGTAGGATCTATGTATGCTTGAGTGAGGGGTCAATCTCAAAAAATCATAATATCTAGTTATAAACTGTTGGCATTTTGATGGTTTGGAGGTTTTTTTGACTCCTGTAAATGACAAGGAAGAGTAACATGCATTTCAAGTCCAGAAGTATTTTTGATGCCTGGTGGAAATAAACTGGAAAGTGGCTGCTTGTCATAATTCATAGTCATTTTCTGAAAACATGAGATCGCTTTCACCTGAGGAAGGAATGATTGAACAAATCGTACACGGTTACTTCTATCATATTCTGCTCATACTAGACACTGGCCAGGTTTTAAACCACAGCACATCACCACAGTGTTCCTCACACAACCTCAATGCCTGCATGCACCATCAGAGTGACAGTGAACATGTTAAGGTTTCACAGAGATCAGCAGCCACAAATGTAACTGCTTGGGCACTCATGTGTACATAAGTGGGATCATATGATTCTTGGGGACAACACTGGGAAATCAGGAAGTGGGTCACTGTGACCTGGATGCCAAATAGTGTACAGCAACCTCCTCCTTCAAACAGGCCCTGCAAACCAGCAGGTTGAAATGTGGAATTTATGCCTTCAGATGGCAAAGGTTACTGTGTTAAACCACTGTAGGAAATCTGTGTTATGGGTATGGGCAAGTATGGCAGAAGGCCCAGGTGCACTGAAGAAAGGGTCATGGAAGCTGCTGCTCCATCCCAGCACATCCCCAGTGAAGGCAAGGGCACCTTAGCACAATCTCTTTCATCATCACACTGCTTGTTTGTATCCAAGCCCTCAACTCTGCCACACCACCAGATAAAACCTGCCTTGCATACATTAATACCTCTTATAAACATTAATTTGACAATTGCCAGCACAGCAGCTGCTCTATTCTTAATGAAAAATACAAAGATCATCCTGCCCTTCCTCCTCCATTTCCTTTCCCAAGCTTCACAATCCCTTGCACTAATTCACAGAGTCTTTTCCTTCCTCCTTCAAACAATTGCTAGGGATATAATTATCCTTCCATTCATTTTGCAGGAAGTATTCTCCCTTCTATAAGCCTTGCTCTTCACCCACCTCTTATACTTCTTCCTAGGTTACATCCCCATGGGCTTATCACACCTTTTTCAGTAGCCACTCCTGACTCCATAAGCCAGGATTAGTTCTGGGAATCCCAAATTAGTACCCAGAGCTGCACCTGTAGCAGCAAAAGTGGCAGTAAGGCCATGCAGGGGACTTCCTTTTCAGGACAAGGACCTATACTCTGTTCCCCTTAGCTGGGATATTCACTCCATGTTTACCTGAAAACCTCTGGAAAAATTAAGGCTCATTTCTCCATCAGCCCAAGTATTCCAGGCTTGTTACCCAGCACCAGCTGAAACATGAATGCAGACAAAGCAGTCTGTAATCCAAAACCAAGGCACAACAGCTGGATACAGACAGCAAGGAAGGTACTGCCAGGAAGCACCACTGCTCTGCAAGGCCTCACCTTGGCATCTGCTGTCCTGGGGACAGGCTTTCTGGAGGCACTGTCACAAAGCTGAGCTGCAGAGTGGTCTCCAAGGGAGGAATGAAATGGCTTTGCATGGGTAAGAATGCCAAGCAACTCATCTGAAGAATGAAATGAAGGGTAATGCACCTTGGAATGACAGCACCTTGGGGCAGCCAGGGGCTGGCCAGCCATTCAGCATGGCAACAAGTGTGGAACATGCCAGGACAGCCTTGGAGTGATCCATTCTTTCAATAAATAGATCTGCTCCACTCTACCAGGACACACATCTCTAATACAAACCATGCCCAATAGAAAGTAACTTCTACAACCAAACAAGATAGCTCAACTGCTTCCCAGCTCCAGTGAATTTTCCTTCTCAGCCATAAAGAATACAGAGACTGACTGTCTTAATCATTTCTTTCTTTCCACAATATTAAGACTCACAGCAACCAGTGCCTGAGCAGAGAGATTGCAGTTTACCAACATGCTGCATACAGCTCTTCAGTCAAGTTTTAGTTTACAGGACACAATCATTAAAAAATAAATACATTACAGTACACGCAGAGTTTTGACAAAATACAAACACATTTTCTTTGCCACAATTACCACCCATATTGGTTTTTTCCAAATAATTTATGCAGGTCAAGGAGTGAGTGAAAACAGACAGATGGACTCAGTCCTTCATGATGCACAATGAGGCCTGAAGAGAAAATGGACCTACAGCTTCCAGGGGCTCAAGGCAGCCTGGATTTCCTGCTTGTTCTTAGTCCACTGTAGGCCCTGGACTCCAGCTGTATAGCTTATAGCCTTTTGTACTCTAAAAGGTGAGTAAGTGCATGTGAGTTTGGTCCTCCATCCTGCTGCCCTTGCTGTAGCACAGCAATCTTCCATCTCTTGTCATGCTAGGAAGAAAGTTCAAACTCTGTGTTTACCAGCTCTAACCACCATTTTCTAAAGCTTTCCAGACAGCTCTGCAACACAAACACATAGGCTTAACACTAAAATGCTGGGAGACTGGCAGTCACCCAAGCAATGTGGATTATCCAGGGACAGGAGTGACCAAAATGGTTCCTGGTTTGCAGGCACCAGTGAGGAGACTCCAGATTCCAAAATCAAAGATGGGGAACACTTTAATCACAAAGCAGAAGTGCAGCTAAGTGATAAAATCTTCTTTCTGGAACATCAGTGGAGGCATGGGGAAAAAACCCAAGCAAACAACCAAACTCCAGATTAATACATGCCCTTCCCACAACAATGGCCAATGGTTTCCTTGATGGTCACACAGAGCTCATAGCCCAGACTATCAACTGGAGTATCACCAGTCCTCTAGAAAGAAGAGAGAGAGATCTTGCTCTAATAAATATTATAGTCTATCCACTTATTGAGAAATAATTGCTCAAAGCAACAAATGTCATTATCTGATCTCCTGGACAAATTAAATGTGCATGTTCACTAGAATCACTTTTGGTTTCATTGTGGCACTGGAAATATTCTGAAGTACTTTTCTGAAGGGTTAAGGGCAAAAAAATGCAAGAAGTTGCTTTGATGTACTACCATCTGCTCCAGATATGGACTCCATATCCACTATTGAGAAATGCTGTCTGCATTGGACACCATCCATCTTGGAATATTCTTTGAAGAATTTACTGGAATATGTGGAAAGTTGTGATAGAGACAGCTTCACACTCCCAGATTTCTATAGCAATATACCTCAAAATGCTCACATCTATTTCTGCATGAAAATCCAGACTATTCCAGGCAAGAGAGAAGTGTTAAACATTTCACCAAAACAGAAGCAAGATCTGAATTACGCAAGTGGGCAGAAGCATTTGGATACCTCTTCATAGAAAATGTATGCCAGCATCTGGGCTAGCTGCAAAAGCATCATCTGAGCTTCCCCAACAGAAAGCTGTCACACAACTGGTGATGTAGCTATTCACAGCTTAGATATATACCAAGATTCAGCTCTTGCCTCGGGCAAGAACTTCAGTTAGTCAAGCAGAGTGAAATACCTGGCACAAGAGGCAAGAGTTAATGGCACACATTACAATTACATAAAATGAGACCCATGCCTGTTCCCCTTGAATCTTTGAATTGGATCAGACACAACAAAATCAGTCTGGCTTGGCCAATGAGAAGGAATTGAGATAAAATCCAAAAAACCTGGTATGTCTCTAGGTACACAATATGGGAAATATTTGAGAGGCTACAGGTCAGTGGCATAGGCCAGTGTATTGAAAGGATCATGACTGCACTGCCTTGCAATCTGACCAGATGCAAGCACATCCCCTTGCAGCTGGAGCAAAGCCAGACCCTTCCCCACACTGATGAAGTACCTTGGTTTTACCCAGCTGCCATTCTTTCTTGCTGCTGTCATAGGTCTGAAGAAAACCTGCACATACAGCTTTGCAGTTGTCTGGGAGGCTTGGCCCCTTCACTAGCATCTTGTACCTAAGAACAAAACAGAATCTCATCAGATTACAATGACAGTAACTGCCCCCTTCCTCTGTCTCCCCAGTCTTTTAACTCTAATTATCCTCCTCCCATTAGTCCTTCTTCCACTGGGACCTTCCTTCTTCATGTTTGCCTTCCAATTTGGAAATTTCCATCCCCCAACCTTTATCTGTTCCTACCACACTGGCAATTATTGTTGCAATCCCAGTAAAAGAATACAAACTCAACAGAACTTTTCAGTAAAGAACAACCGTCTTTTTGAAACATGTGCTTTCATCAGACACAAGTTATTTTGTTCAGTATAGGGGTGGCATTTAATGCTCCAAGAGACAAAGGAAGCAATGTTCAGTGTCCCTTCTAGCCTTAAACTTCAAAAAATCCTTTTGATGTGGCTCATTAAAAGAAATAATCACTCTTTCCAATATTAATCATCAACTATACTGTCCATTAGAATTTTCTTCAGCTGCCTAAAGGTTTTAAGCATGATATTTTCCTTTTACATATTATGACCAGCTGGGTTTCACAGCATCACACTAGAAAATCTGTGGCAAAGCTACCAAGAAAAAAAAAAAGACAAAGGAAAAAAGACCAAAGACCATCTGGCTATTTTTCCATTCTGACTTTTAGCCTAAAGGCAAGTCTCCAGAAGGCCTCCCAGATCAGTCTACGATATGAGCATTAAGGCCATGGTTAGAAAAACATCCCACAGATGATCCATACCAGAAGAAGCAATTAAAGAGGGAACAGTCATACAGAATTCAATACTTTGGGGCTATTCCAGCATATAATATAATATAATAGCAGCAATTACCTGCTGAGGAAGTCCTGGAAAAGGTGCCGTATGGGGAACCCTGCTCTTCGAACTTTCACTGTCTCCAGCATCCCTGAGTACCGGAGCTGATTTAGCACCACATCTGGATTAAAGAGGTTCGGCGCCTAAACAACGACCCAGAACCAAAACCAAGTAAGTGAGACAGTCACAGGCTGTGCAACTGTTTTGCTGTTGAAAGCCAACCCTGCGTATTTGGGCATAACAGCAAAAAAAGGGGGAAGTTTGGGTCAAGGGGAAAGCAACCTCTCAACACTGCAGAGTGCAGAATATGGGACAAAAGGGAGTTGGGCTGATTCTGGAAGAAAAAAAAAACTGTTTGCAGACTGCACTCACAGTTGGACTGTGCAATGTCTTAACACATACAGAGTGCAGAACCCTGACTCAGTTCTCATTGCAGTCTCTCTCTTCAGTTAAACTGGAGACAAACTACAGAATTCTTTTCTGGCATAAATCCCCTAAGCAGCCTGTCCTCTGCCATATCATTCATGTTTTCAGAACAGGCAGAGAAAATGATCAGTTCAGAGCTCCCCACCCAATCTAGTTAGCAGCATATCCTCCCGCCACAGCTCACAATACAAGCCAGAGCCAGCCTGTCCCTAACCACTGTGACTTGCTCATGATGCATCCCCCTCCACTGCCTCAGAGCCAGGGATCTGCAGGAAACAGTGCCTACTACACAAGCCCTTCATTCCAGAACTAATTTCTCTACAGGCACTATAAACAGGAGTGATTGCTTCTTCTAGCACAGCTCTGGACTCTGCACAAGCCTGGTTAATCCTCCAGGCTTCATAACCACTGAAAGAGGTGGGAATGGCTCTATAATCTCATATTCAGTATGCACTCTTTCCATCTGATTACCAGGAGGAGGGTGTGTTTTTTTCTCAACTGTAAAATAACTAGAATGAAAAAGGGAAGGTGGGGAGGGACTGCTCTTACCCTCAGTTTGAGGCACTCGCAGGGCATTTGTGCAAGAGCATGCTCATGCAGGCCTATGTCACATACACACTTGTGGCTGGGAGACAAATTTACCTTTTCTGTATTTGGTTTGATGCAGCGGATGAAAAATGGGTTGGAAGTACTGAGAGTGGCCATCAGGGAATGGAGAGAATCCTAAAGACCAACAAGAGAGACCCAAAGGATGAATCACTATAGAAGGGATAGGGGCTACATTTGATGCCCCTATAAGGTCTTCATGCAGCCCTCCCATTCTTAATGTCCTTTGACTCTGCCTACCAAAATTTCAATAACCCAAGAGATTCCTTCCTGTCCTAAACATACCCACACAATTTGGTCTTAAGACTGTTTACATGGCCATCCTTGTTCTTGAGCTGTATAGCTTTTGTGAGTTAATTTTACAAGTCTCTCGAACTTTAAATACAGGAAAACAAAGCAGTGAGATGAACAGAAGGTCTGCAGACAATCTAAGTGGGTGAGATTCATACTTGCAAGGTCCTCCTAATAACGTTTTATTGAAATTGTCATTATACCTGTAAAAATGTAGCCTAAAAGGACCCATACACTTATCTGAAACACCGAAACAATATGGAAGATCAAAGAATCTCAAGAACTTCATACACTTAGCAAAGTACTCTTTTCCTCTGCCACCCTGCTCAGTCTTATCATCTCACATTTTATACCAGACAGAAATCCTTGGGGCAGTGGCACTGTCTTTTTTTAGCACTGCAACATTCCTGCACATTTTCAGTGCTGGACACAAAACAAGGATGAATGACTCCTCTTGGCTGCAGGCCTTGCTTTACCCATCTGCTCCTCCCCAGAAGCCTGCTGCTCTCTTGGAAAACATCATACCCTGAACTGGGAACTGACAGTCGGTCTGCGCCTCTGGGTGCCCATCTTCAGTGTCTCTTCACTGCAACAACTGCAGACTCTTTCAAAAAGGTCATAGATGAAGTCCAGCCTAAGGGACAAGAAAAGAATTAAAGAAGATGCAAGACACCTACCGCCTGAGAGAAGACGGTTCTCTTTGTCAGCTGCTGCCCTGTCCCATTGTGAAACACCTCACTTTTATACCTGCTGTGCCAGAGTGGCTGCAGGAAGCAGTTCAGCTGGGCACTTCAGTGAGGAAATTCAAACTTCCCATGTGGCTGCACAGATCCCATGGGCTGCCCTGTTTGCCACACTCAGCTGCAAAGCCTGAAGCCCCATCTCACACTTTTGAGCAGGATATTACACAAAGGAAAATCTCCATTCTGCACTGGCTAGGACACCTCCCTTGAGCAAGGAGGGGATGCCCAAGGGACACCTCCCTTGAGCAAGCACATGCCCCCAGGCATACCTTGAAGGTATGGACTGGTACTGTCATGCCTCCCAAACTGGCTCTCATGATTAGCCCCCATGACATGCTCATGAAATTGGAGGCCCAGCTCTTCTGTGGCCAGAGTTACCCTCCAGGTAGGTCAGTTCTGGGGAATCTTCCACCATTTTGCCACTTCTGAGACACTGGTGCTAGTTCTTACAAAGCTGCACAAGGTTCTTCAGTGCTTCTTGTGCCAGTTTGTTGTTATGGCTGCTTCTGGCCCAGCCTCCCTTCTGGCATTTTGAAAAAGCCTAAGTCCTTCTATTATGCTGGACAATAACAACCACAATTCTGGCCTCAAGCCTCATGTAGAATGTTCCCCAGATGCCACTGTCCAAGTAAGACAACTATGAGCAGCTCACAGTCTCAGCTCCCTCAGGTTGTGTCAAAGCTTCTCAGTGCACACTCTGCAGCAGCTTCACAGAAGATGCAGTTCTGACACAGCCTCATCAGGCTGGAGCCCAAAGGCACATGGGCTGTGGTAGGAGGCACGTGGTAGAGTGGCTGCCCGAAGACTTGTAGGATCCTCTGTGTTATTAAATACCTCCCTCCTACTAGGTCCCACTTGTGTTTCCCAGATCTTGCTCAAGATCAAAATTAGCTCATTTCTCTAAGGTCATGTTGCAGCTCTGGGATATAACATTGAGCATTAGGGGCCATGCCCAGTCCCACAGCAACAGCTCAGTCTGGCTCAGGATAAGGACAGCTGATTTCCACTAACAAGCAGGCTGGAAAACAAGCAGCCTCTGTACAAAGGCTGGCATTTGACAGCATGGCAAAGAGCATTGACTCACTCAGGGGCAACTGTGCCATTATTGGTATAGGGAGGTAAGAGGAAGAAGGAAAAGGAAAAGGGGAAGGGGGGAAAAAAACCAAATTGCCTGGAGGGACTTCTGTCATGCTGTTAAAGCTCTTTTTAAAACTGGGACAGACAACATGAGTCCTGATTAAATCTGTGCCTCATGTGACTTCTCCAGCTCTCCTTTCTTCTATCAGAACACTTCAGCACAAAGAGAAGAATGATTAAGAATGATGTCTGATGCTCTGGCAAAAGCAACTGCTTTCCTTGGTCTGGTTTATTACATGAATGTGGCTTAGTACAGCCCAACAGACGTGGCCTCCTATCAAACATACCTGCTGTCTTTCAGCATGTTTAAAATGTCATCACGAAAGGTGTCTCTGTTCTTCTCCAGAAAGCCTCTCACATCATACAGCACCTGCAACACAGACACGGCCACTACAGCAGTGCCCTACAGATCATTAAGTCCTTCCACATTTACATGCCAATGTACAAGGCCTCCAGCAGAGCTACACAGTAACACTGCAGGCTTGTGCCAAGATCTGAATTCCTGGGGTCAAAGAGCTACAGAGTTCTGCAGTTACTGGCAAGAAAGTGGCTTTTAGCCATCAATTAAAAAACACAAAAAAAGCCCCTCAAAAACAAGAGCCAAGTGAAACAGCTGCAGAGGTTTGCCTGGCAGGAGAGGGTCTGTGGGGAAATCCTCTGCAAGGTGTGAGGTACTCCATTCACTCCAGGACAGTGAAGAGAATGGCCACCCAGTGCCCCAAGTGCCCAACCACAAGTGCTCAGCAGCTATTATTCTGGGAGGAGGTTAGCCCTTCTTTAATGTGCAGGTGTCCTCCCTTGACACACCTTCACCTGCTTCATATCTCTCCACAACAAAGAGCAGCATTTAACTTCAAAGGCTCAGGAACCTTTTCCTTTTTGCAATTGGTATTTAGCCTTTTCTCCCTCTCCTCAAAAGTCAAATTATCCTTGTGACTTTTCCTTTGAGTTTTGTTTGTTTGTGAAGAAAAGACAACATGAATAACAGAAGTAAGGAGGAGTTTATCCCCCAAACAAAAAGTTACCTGAGAAACTCAAACATCCAAGTAGGAGAATAAAGTACTGGAGAGTGACATGCTATTTCAAGCCCATCGCACTCGTTGTGCTCTGGTATGGGACATTAACTGTGTGGAAACACACTGCTCAGAGACACTCTTGGGTTTTGGAATCTAGAATTGAGGACCTCAAGTCCAGAATATACCAAGCATCTCACAAACACATCATGAACACCCACCTCCCCTGCATAATGCCTTATGCCAAACTGATGGTCTGTCACCCGAGGCTTTACATAGTAGGGGTTGCTCTGAAATGAAAGAAAAAGAAGCTGTCTTATAATGCTGGTAAAGGAATAAACAGAGTCAGTCAGGAACGCTGCCATGACTATGACAAGGCTGGGATGGGCAAGGACCTTTGCTCTTGCAGAGCCCGACCACATCTGCTGCAGCTCTCTGCAGCTACATCACAAATATGTTACTCGAATTTAAGATGGAAATATCCAGCCCTTCAAGGCATTCCTCATGTGAGCAAGGGCTTGCAGAATCAAGGCTGCGGAGGCATGCCATGGATGAAATGTTAATTCTTGTGTGTCTGACACCTGAGGAGACTGAGCTCCACACAAACCATGTGTGCAGGACACAGGATCAGGATGCAGGGAAAATGGCAGCTTTGCATAACATCTACACACCTTTTTCTTCATCAAAGGAAATAAAATACCAATTTCCTGTCTTCCTCTATATTTTATCTTTCTTTGCACCTCTCTTCCCCTACATTCAATAGTCAGTTTTTCTTTCTCTTTTTCCTCTCTCATTTTCCCCCTCCTTTCTCTGTTCTGTGAAAACCCTTTCAACTATTTAAAGGCAGCCATGCTGCTCTAGATCAACATTCTGTCCATCTGAGTATTCTGCTTCTAGCACTGGTTATGTAGGGTAGAGTAAGAACAAAGAAAGTAAATCATACTTTCATCCTAATATTCCCTCAAACTCTAATTATTTCTATGAGGCCTGCCTAACTAGCAACCCCAAGTGCATTTCTCTTTAAAATACTTGCTCATTCCACAAGTGAAGAGGCCATCATTTCAAAGGTGAAATTGGGACTGTTTTCCTTCAGGCACAGCATTTTACATTTATCTACACTGATTCTCCTTTTCACTTTACTACACAATCAGACTCATGAGGCCCCTCTCAGCCCAGCCTTGCCCTGTGAGTCAGCAGAAAACCTCAGTGCTTGTAGGAGAGTGTCTTACAGGCCTCCTTTCATTGAGGTAACTGACCATTTACATTCTGTGAATTTATCCAATTGTGAAATAACAACTATAGGCCTATAGTTTTCTACAATACTTTCTAAAAATTAATATCATTCCCCACCTTCTCAGACAAAGGTACTAAGAAAATTTTAAGTAACAGGTTTTTAAAGTAACAGGTTGCACGATGCTTTTTGGAATTCAGCTCTTTCATCTTCAAGATCTTTTAGCAGTATTTAGCACATGGGCAGCTTCTGGTGCTGGTAATTTGTTAGTGCTACTGAAAATTTTTTCCGGGTTTTTTTTCTTTTCACATTGACCCCATTTCATTGCTCTTCCCTTCCTCCCATACAGTCATCTTTTTCCAGCCACAAACTTCCCTGTCTTCCACTCCAGACATGACTGCTACTGGATCTCTCCTATGGATTGGCATCCTGTTCTCCTCTCCCTCTCTACCAAGCTCTTATATTTCACCCATGCTTAAAACACTTTTGGTTCCTTCTCCTGTCTTCCCTATTGCTCCTCTCTCCAGTTGTATCAGAGGTCATATTCTCTTAAATCCCAGCTTTATGCTTTTCCTCCTTAAGACTACAGCATTCCACAGAAAACACAGAGAAGAGGGCTTCTTCTCTTCAGGCTTCCTAGCAATGCTGGCTGGATGTCTTCCAATGCTCTCCCAGCCAGCACTAGAGACTTTAACTGGTATAAAAAATGCCTTTGCCTTCAGCAAATGCAAATCCTAGAGCACTCTCCACTGTTCCTCCTGTACTTATAACTCAGCCTCTTCCATCTCCTGCAAGCTCCCTAGGGTTTCCACGTTAGCTGCTATTGCCTCAAAGCAGACAGAGGTGACACTATGAACAGCTTAATGAAAGGGCTACTCAATGCACAGAAATCACCAAAAATAGCAACCAAAATGTAGTGGGGCATAAAGGAATGCAAAATAATACTGGCAGTCTCATGCTGCTGTACAATAAACCACAGGTACCTTCTTACCAAGGGAACTGCATTCTGGTCTGATTATTTATCTCAGAAAAGAATAGAGAAAAAAAATATGTAGACAAATTCAGAATGAACAGCAGAAAGAAAGAGGATCTTTGAAAAGTCTCCATTTGGAGACAAACTGCAGACTTTGGGACAGTTCAGAAAGAAAATTCATAACAAGTGATACATTAAAAATATTCATTAGTTCTATATTAAGAAATACCAACAACAGTTTAAAAAAAAAAGAAGGTAAAACTGGCATTCTTACATTTCTTGAACTATAAGACAAGGCAAAGCCACAGTGGACTAAACTGAAGGCCTTGATTTAAGCCTAAAGAAAGTAAATATTTCCTCAAAGCTGTAAGTAGCCAACCAGAAGTCATTGCTATTGCTTCTGATTTGAACTCATGAGTATTACTAGCAGAGTTAGAATGCAAACCTGAAAAGTTAGAATATCTGCATCTATACCAATTTAAAAAATTCAGATAAAGGATACAGATTTGTATGTTTTCAGGCTTGGATGAAGTCTCAATTAGAAGACTAGAAAACATATTTGCTGATAATGTTCTTACTGAAGTAGTTAATTATTCCATAAGTCCATGCTACAGGCTTTCATTTCCTTTGTTTTCAGTCTATTTACTATTTAGAACACAGTGTTGGCTGTACCAGAGACATGGTAAGGGACTGCTACAGTGATCCCAGTGCGGTTTCTGTGTCCCCAGGACAGCTTTCTGACCTGCACGGAAAAGCCGTTCCACTACTGTGTCCAGAACACAAGAGAGAGGATGAAAGAATTTAATTAATTAGGAACAATAAGAGAGCTTTCATTAAAAGTCATGAGGCAAAAGTCGTCCCCAGCCCCAGGAGACAGATTTGACATGCTCTGGAGCAGACTGCTGTGAGTCAGCTGGCAGGAGAAACCCACACACACTGAGCAGCCACATCCTGTGCCTGGGGTGCTGCCTCGTGTCCCATCGCAGAGCAGCAGAACCTGACTCCATCCCATGCTGCAAATCCAAACCTCCTCTGCTTGCAGCCTGTGGAATGCACACTCCCTCCTCTCCATGTGCACAAGAGACCATTCTCAGGTTGCTTTACATATTACTGTTGTTCAATGCAGCCTTATTAAACACTCACAGGCTTGGGCCTAAGGCACTTTAAATTTCCTGCACAAAGCACATATTTTACATCAACAAAACTTTCACTTTAGGTTTTGAAATGCTGATGGGGCTAACATACTGATCATTTGCCTGCCAGGTTATTTTCTTACTTACCATATGCTGGCTGTGAAGTTTTTCCAGAAGGGTGTTGTCTGTGCCTTTGGGGAATCGACTCTCTTCATTCACCAAAGCCAGTAGACCTAGTTTCTACAGCCAAACAAGAGACAGGCTTTTACAGTCAGCAAAAGCTTTAACTACACAGCACCAAGCCAAGAACTGGAGATCTGAACAGACCATTGAGCAATAACCCTTGAGTTATACCCAGCAAAACTCAAACTGAAAGCAGAATTCTGGACAGTTAATGCATTCAGCAAGCAGAACATAAGTGGAGATTATTTATAAAAAATTCACATTAAGGTTTTACTTTAATGCTAATCTCTGTCTAAAACTGTGACACCCTTCCTAAGCTTACTCTCAACAATAAGCTGAGATCTGCTTTCTTGAGCTGGGACTAAGGGTAGAGCAGCTCATACTTTTGCCAGGTCACTATGGGAAGGGGATCTAAGCAACTACCTGCTTTTAAAACCAGGAAATGCCAGGGAAGACCTCAAGACAATCAGCAGTCCCCACTGATCCCTAGAAACTTTCACAGGTAACTGCTTACCTTCTCAATAAGGTCCAGGCACTCTGCATTATCCATCCAATCAATGGCTTCCCAGTTTATCCCTTCCCTGATAGTCAAGAACAAACAGAACAAAGTTGTGAAATGCAAGATTCAATGTCTGAGGGTGTAGGAGAGCAGAAGTAACTGAGCCTGGCAGCTGTCCCACGACTCAAGATGATTTGCAGGAACTAGGCTTTGCCATGGCTGAGGAAAAAGAACAGGGGACACAATGCATTGCTAACACAAGGAGATGGAAATAAGAGACAGCCTTTCTAGCCATACCAGTGATTTAGACTGATAGTCTTATAGTCATTGAGCAAAATCCACATGAATTTTAAGACTGTGCTCTTTCTGGAGTGATGAGCATCAGCCCACACAGTGGTGAGGATGGACAGTTTGCTACACAGCTTCAAGAGGCAGCTGCTGACCCATCAGTCTGGAAAACAGGCCTGAAGCACATCTGCCAGGAGACTGAACCACAGTTCACAGGTCCACCAGGAGAAGAGACAGGAGAGAGTTTTCAGGGAGAGTTTTGAAGAGGATGACACAGATAAGCTTTGGCCTGCCATGCAGGGAGCCTACAGGGTGGCCCTGCATCTTTCAGAACAGGAGCTGCTGTAGGTACAGTAGTGCAATAATGTGCTTTGAAAGTCACCCATGACATTCTGTAAATCTGCTGAATGTGGTTTTCCCCCTTACCATCTTCTTATACTCCCATGATACAGGATATTTCTGTTTTCAGAATTCAGAAAAGCCTAGAATAACTCTAAAGAAGACAAGGAAGACTAGAGGCTATTACTGACATTCTGATACAGACACCTTTCAGGTGGAGACTAACAGTTTGAAGATAGTGGAGCTGTTGCCTCCAAACACTTCAGCCTGGGCTTCATACTTTCAGGTTCAAAGCATCAAGATGAATCTACTTACTAAACCTGAGGAAGCAGAGCTTATACAGTGAAAGATGAGCTTTAAGTACATTGCCTTAGAATAATTTTATATGTAGTCAATATAAAAATCCTCTCATTCCTTCCAAAGTTCAGCCACAGAACTTAAAACTTCTATGCAACCATCAGGAAAGAATCATTTGTCATGATGGTACCATTCTTAATACAAGATTCCTGCAATGGTGGAACTGGCCTGAGAAGTGAGAGCATAAATAGCCTTGCAATTTTGTAATCTTTAGAATTTAATGAATTGCCTATTCAACTGTCTCCCTTTACAAGGCTGCTCTCATTTGCTCTCACTGACCCTATTGAATTCCTTCATTCACAAACATAAAGGCTTCTGTTTCAGAGCAACAACTGAAGTATTTGTCTGAAGCCTTCTCTAGAAGCAGAAATACTCTAGAACATCACAGGTACTTCACAAAATACAATCCAATATAAAGCCCATAGAAGAGGAAAAAGCTGTGCAGAAGGCCCCAAGCTCAGGAAACAGCCTGATGTAAATCTTGCTGAGGAAAATGAGTGCTTTTCACAGTACAGGAATCTCTAGGACAGAAAGAGCTGTCAGATATCTCTAATTATCTGTCTTTACGGAATTTACTTTTTTGCACACCAAGGTTCCATCTGCATTACACCACCACTGCCACAGGTAAATCATTACCAAAGTCAGTAATACACCCAGTGATCATGTACTCTAATGGGTTAAAGCCCAGGAACTTTCCATTCAGCTGAGAGACAGAAGGAAATCTGGAGTTTCTAAATCCTACAATGGAGAATGCTTTTTCCTGGAGACAAGTGACTTATGCTGGCACAGCACATGGACAATGCTTAACAAGACACATCCATGGTCAGGGCTGTACTAAGGCCCAGCTGTCTCTCCTGCTTCAGTGGCAGGGACTGAGCAGCACAGGAGGAATGATGTCCTCCCTTCTACCACCCATAAAGACTGTGGGGCTCCCACTGTTTGTCACCTGTTGTACTCCAGCTGCTCCAAGGAGAAGATGTGTTTGTTGAAATACTCCTGGAGTTTCTCATTTGCATAGTTAATGTTAAACTGCTCAAAACGATTCACCTGCAAGAAGAAACAATTATAAAATTTTACATTCTTGTTCCTGAGCTCTAAAAGAATCTATAGGAGCAACAGAGAAGGTGCCAGGCCTGGAGCAAAGCCAGAGAACATAGTGGTGTCAGGTGGATATGAGGAGGACAGAATGGAGAGGTTCACTAGGAGAACAGCTTTTGTAGCCCATGCAAGGTTAATTCAGTAAACCTGAATCACTGTAAAGCATGCTAAAGACAATTATGTTTCTCTTCTTGGAAGAGGGAAATAAAGTCCCTAATTGTTAGGTCACCAGGCTTTCTGTTCTGTGAAATATCTGAGAAGTCACTATATGACTGTTCAACATACATCCCACATCAGCTTCAGTTAGAAGCATTACCTGCACGATTCTCCACACAATGCAAAACAGATGTAAACAAACAATATACATGTAGGATTTGGATATTTGGTTCACATACAAATCAAAAATTCAATATTATCTATCACAGCAGGTCTGCTTAGGGTCTGTGTCACACACCAGACCCTGAACATCAGCCTATATGAATAGGGCTGGCAAAAGTGGGCAGCTAAATGTATCTTCCTGCTTTCAGGGGAAAGTGGCAATGTAGATTCCAGAATGCCCTATGCTATCCTTACCAGGATGCAAACCCACCGAAGTTTCTTCCAATACACATCAACATCTCCCAAAACCAACCCACCTCACAAAAAACAAAATCCTGACCTGAAAGTTCTCGAAGCCAAAGATATCCAGGATGCCCACAGACTTAAAGTTTTCCTTGCCTTTGATCTTTGTATTAATCTTGCTAATGAGCCATGAAAAACACTGGGAATAGAGTGCCATAGAGAGGGAGTCCCTGGAGTCAGCTGCCTGTAAATACAGAGAGAAAAAATGAGTCACAAAGAGAACAGAAGGCATAAGGGCCACACGAAGCTCTATGGGACTTCAGGTTCCTCCACTCCACTCCACGTTTCTCAGCTCTGTACTTACTGGCTGTGTATAGTGCAGTATTTATATGTAACAACTTCTCAAATCGCCAGGCTACACAGAGACAAGCCATAATCTTTGGGTAACTGAACTTGAGAGGGTGAAGGAAGTAACAAAATCAGTGTCATGTTTTGGGACAAGTGCTGGGGCGGGGAAGGTGGCAAAATACCTCACAACTAAGCCCACAGCAGTACTTTGTATCACCTGAGCCAACATTTGCAGTGACAGGCAAGGTATCTTGGTTCAGTACTCCTAGTGGAGCTGTCAAATGGGTGTCTGCTCAGTTTTCAAAAAACTGGTAGGGCAGGATTCAATAGAATATTCTGTCACCAGGTTACCCTCCAAAATTCCCTTTACAAAACACTCCTGCCAACAGCATTTTCCTGCTGGAATCCAGCTAGGCTGGCCAACAGCCAGGACACATGCCCCAGAAGTTCATGGGGTGAAACTTTCCTGCAGATGACCCAACATCCCATGCAGTGATCATAACCAAGTGTCTTAGGTGGAAAAAATAACTTAAATTGCGTTCGTTAACAAGCAGTAGATAGTAGGGTGTATGTAAGTGTGTGGATGAACATCCAAAATCCAAACTTGTGGTATCTCCAGCAAAAGCCTGCTACCTGATAGCTGCACAAGGAATGGGCTGGTTGCATATTTTGATAACACTTGGACAAACAAAAGTGGCACACTTCAAATCCTCCAGTTAATAAAGAGACATGAGACAGAACCACAGATTAAGAGTCTGATCATGTGCTTTCCTTCTGCACATACACTATAGAATGGGAAACCAGAGTTTAGGGTTCTGGAAAGAAGAGAAGGCCAAAAATAAGGGTCCCTAACAAGAAGACATGACCTCAGAGGGTAGAAAAAGGGGCCAGGAGAGAAGATGGCAAAGATCAAGACTGGAAGAAAGATGCTGGAAGTGGGGAAAGATCCTGGAGATCGGAGACATGGAGATAATGTCAGGGCATGCCCAAGGACCTTGGCTGGTAATACCTGAGACTGATAAGTGCAACTGCACAATATAAACCCAGACAAGTTTTTGCTCAGCCCTCCTGGACAAGCTGCAAACTCCCGACTGGGAAAAGAAGTTGAGACCTAGAGAATGTAATGCTGAGGAGTGAGTGAGCCACTACATGAAATAATCAAGTAGGGTGAAAGCTGCGATCTTGTAATTTCATAAAGAAACTTCAGTAAGTAAATTACAGGTTATTTCCCCTGTCTCGCCTGTGCCACCAGCAGGGCAATGCCCTCAGTAGGTGAGACCAGCAATGACAGATCTGAATGCATCCTCGCCCCCTTCAGTTTTACAACCCTAAATAACATGAGCTCTTTGCTAATGGCACAGGCCAACTCAGATCCCTTCCAGCCTCTCACAAACTTCTGAGGCCCAGTGTGCCAGATCCTTCTTTTCACCCAACCGAACTGGTTTTCTCCTCCTTTTTCTTCCTAGGTACTATTTCCTCTTCAGCAGCTCAGAGTTGACACAGAATAACCTCCCTTCTCCACAGAAGAGAACATTTCAGAGCATGGGCACACACGCCTTTCTGGGTATTTCTTCTCTCCATCAGATGATCTGTCTTATTGGTTGGGACTAAGAATGCCCTCCAGGCCACGCCTCTGTGATGTATTCTGGCTACACAGTAAGCTGGACACATTCTCCAGGAACAGGACCTCCCCATCCAGCTGTAAGCAAAGTCACTTTCCCCACAACATGGCTCAAATGAGATTCTCAAAGGCGCCTTTCATCCTCCCAGCTTTGCCTGCCTTTAGGCCAGCTCATCCATTCAGCCCACTGAAATGTCAAAGCTCAGATGGGTAATGAGCCCATTGCATAGTGAGAAAAATCCCCAGCAATTCTGTCCCCACAATAGGTGGGTGCAGCACTCAGGGCTTAGGCAGGAACAGCCTTTACAGGCCCAGTGTTGAGTGCAGCAGGCTCATCTAGTGAGGACAGTTAAACAGCAGCATCCACTCGCTATCACGATTTTCTTGTGTCCTTGGTACTTCATTGGGCTGCACACAGTAAGTGTGAGGTCCAGTACATACTCATGTCAGGAACAGCTGTACCATCAGGGAAAGCTCTGTTCAGGGAGACTCTGTAAGTCCTACAGCTGCATGCCATTGCTGTATGACTGCATGAAGTGCCTCTGGTATTGTCTGTTATCCAACCTTATGCACTGCTAGAAAAAGATGCAGCCTTTTTAGGACAGACAGCTGAGAAGAAAAACTGTGGTATTGGGTACTGAGGATATCTGCCACAGACTACAGGCTGAAAAATAACTTCCACACAACTTCACTGCAAAGAAAGGTCACAGACTATGCAAAAAAAAAGGAGACCATTTCTTAAAGGCAAAGCTTAGTTTGTGACGTATTAGCATGTGCATTCACAGCAAGAAAAGAACCACTACTCTACCATAATGAGCACTGCTGAGATTTCAGCTTGAATACAGTGCCCAGTTAGGGGCACTCCACTTCTTAAAAGATGCGGGAAAACAGAGACAGAAGACAAAGAGATTTAGAAAATTACTTACAAGGAAGCACTGAAGGAACTGGATTGTTTAGCTTAGAAAAGAGAACACCACATGAAAAACTTCACAGAAGCCAAAGCTTGTAAGGTGGACAGCTGGGATGTCAAAGGTAATCTAAATATGAGGAAAATCTTTTCAACTCCAGACTCCACTGCAGCTAAAGCAGGATACTTAAAGATGCTGTGAAATTCCTTCCATGGGAAATCTGAAGGAAAGTTAGACAGACATCCGTCAGAGAGAGTCTAGTAACTCTAGCTTCTCTGCCAATGTAGGCGTTGGATTGATAACCCTCTGCAGTCTGTGCCAGCACATGATTTCCATTACAGATGTTCATTTTGCTATAACATGATGCCTCTTCCATCCTAGTAACATTACTCCTTGTCTTCCAGTGCCTTGCATTTTATTAATGACAGAGGATTTTTTACACTTATCTGTGCATGGACCTAAAACACCAAGAGTGCCCTCAAGTGATCAGCAACACCACAAGAGCTACATATCATTTTACTCGGTCCTCCTTTGTGGTTGTGTGGATATGAAGAGAAGCTGCTGCAGGGTAACAGCCTAATGTCTGCCGGATGTTTTGTGGGAACTGTGTGCCAGCTTTCACTTTCCAGTAAATGCAGCGAAACCTGGGAGTTCTGCAAGATTAAAGCACACACATGTGCAATTACCACAAAGCATCTGATGCACCTTCTGCATGACACAAGTATGACCAGCTCCTGGTGAGTGAAGGTGACTTAAAACCAGTATTGTGCACTGGCATTTGCAAGTGAACTCCCCTGTAAAGCCTGAAAAGCAGAGTCAACACTGGGACCTGAGCTACCACTAAGGGCAAAATACCTGAGGCAACAGGAGGCCCTAGGCTGGAATGGGTGACACAAGAGGAAGACTCAGGGCCTGGAAATGCAGGAGTGGCAGAAGCAGAAGCACTAGGACACTTACCTGCTCCACAGTGAGAGGGGAGCTGATCTCTTCCCCACGCAGAATCATGGACCTCTGTGTCAGTACTTCAGAAAGCTGAAAGGCGTCTAAGCCCAGGAGGTCACTGGCAACATTCAGCACTAATAACAAAGAAAGACATGCTTGTTTCTTCTGCATGGATCCCCATCACTCACAGGGATATTTTTGCAGCTCGGTGAGGAAATCCCAGGGACTCCTACAAGGCAGGTGACTGAACCCCAGCACAAAATGCACTCCCCCTTACTTAATTCTCCTGGGCATACCCAAAGCTGCAGGCTCACATACCCAGTGTGAGGCTCACACACCCATTATGGACCACAGTCAGGTATTCATGTAAGACAGCCTTTCTGCTGACAACAGGAAGAGCAAATCCCTGTGTAAAACCTATAACCAGCAAAACACTGCATGAGAAGATACGTTTGTGTAAAAGCACAATACTGCAGTCTGAGCATGGGATTGCTCAACTTGGATGTTAAGAAGAGAGGCAATTAACTTGAGACTTGACACACTTGTAATACATATTTATTGCTTCTGTCTGTTTAGGGACTCACTCTGCAGACCAGCTCAGACTGGATAACTGTAACAGAGTGCACACCAGCAAATGATTCAAATGAAGATGCAGGAAAGTCTCTAACAGATCACTTTTATCTCAAACTCCTTCCTGATCCTATTTCTTCCATCTCTTTCAATGCAAAAGAGAAACTGTGAGGCTGTGGGCTTAGTCTGAGAATAGCCAGGAGCACAAATGGATCACAGGGCACAGACCAATGAAATCCCACTGGTACCCTGGAGCCATGCATCCCGTGGCAATGCTTTTGTAGGATTAAACTACTGGGAACCTGCATAACAGATCAGCATAACAGAGGGAGAAAGGAAAATGGAGAGGGCTTTATTGGGGGCCTTATGGGGCTTTGCATGGTCTACCAAGTTGCTAGGGTCCTACTTACCTGCTTTTGTTGTAACCTGGGCCCCACCAGCTGTCATGAATTCAACATTTCCCAAATGAAGTGTGCCAGAAAGAAGTTTGAAGATGTCTCTGATTTCTTCAGTGCTGAAGTCCACCACCTTCATGGCAGTCTGTGCAAAACCAAGCAGCTACTGTGAGCTGCATGTACAGCCAAGCACAATGCAACCACCACACTCAGGCCCAGTGTGTGTAAGATGTACAACTCAGAATTATAGTCACCATGAATCCAAATGAAACAGGATGGCACAGCACCTCTCTGAGCTATACATTTATCAGTGATCTTTACTGTCTCCCATTCTCTCCTATATTTACTCTTTGTCCACCTAAGGCAGGAGGGCATTTGCCCCATCCTCAGGTTGGACTTTGCTGCCACCATTGATGGTCTGTCACAGGAAGAACATGTTTGTGCCTGTGTGAGGAAATCCCACCCTGAACACTGGCAGCACAGGTTACAGATGTTACTGGATGGCTTCCACATTCTCGCCTATTTTCTTCCCTGAAGGACAGATCCATATAAGATACTTAATTTACTCTGATCCACATAACCCCCTTAATTCATTCTTAGTATAGCAGACTTATGCAGCAAGATTTAAAACCAGGCTTTCAGCATTAACTGCTGGATGGTTGGAAAGAGATTATCAGATAATAAGGACATTCCCTCTTAGTGCATGCATGTGAGCTAGGGTTCTTAGGGCATAAAATGGCTTTGAGAGGTAGGATCTAGTTTTCATGCATTCACCCTGCCAGTGGGGCACTCCAGGGTTCTGGTTCCCTTCTTTCCTCCAGTACCTCCACAGCTAAAGAATAAATGCCACATTGTCATTGCAACTTCTGCTGTACAGGTCTTTCCTTCCCTTTCAGGAGCTACTGAAATCCTAAGCTGACTCTATACGTCTTGCCTATCTGGTTTCACCTACATTATTAAAGCCCTCAGATCAAAAAGCATTTATAAAATAAAACATGAATTTGCACATTCATCCTGCTTACCCCTTAACCTCTGATAAAGTTACAGGTGTCTATTTGAATCTCTGTGGTATTTCAGAATATGTGATTTGCACAGGTAATATAAATTTACTGGAATATTTCTGGAAAGCAGCACCTTCAGATCAAACTGTTCCCCTTCTAATGGTCAGTGTGAGGTTTCCTGAATTAGGCTATCTAGGAGGCTCCCAGGAACCATTATGGGGTGGGGTTCTGCTTCCCCAAATTCTCCATCATTCTAAATTATTATTCATAGTGACTGTTTCCCAAATTTCCCCATTTCTGTACACTAATTCCACTTTTTGAGCCTTGTTTTAGCTGAGCTTTGGACTTACTGGACACCAAATTTTGGGCAAATCAATTCTGCCTGCGAGATCTAGACCATGCTGCATGTTTAGTCCTTGAGACTGTGCCCAAAAGTTCAGGAGGAGTTAGGACTGGACTCACCATGACCTTCCTGAACATCTCTACATCATTCAGGTTCTCATCAGTCACACAGCCAGACTGGTTTAAGTAGCGGTAATTCTCTGGCTCACAGAGGGAGAGGCTCTCTGCAACAGAAGAAAAAGAGGGAGGGAAGAACAACAATTTAGTTAGCAACCTGTCTTTTAGTTCAAAGAAGAGGAGGGTGTGTTGTAACAAAGCTTGCAGATGGTATACAAAATTATTTAGAACAGTCAAATCCCAAGCTGAAGAGTCTCAGAAGAATATCTCTATACTGAATCGACTCAAGAAAAACAATTAAATTCTAGCTCAAAAAGTGTACAGAAAAATAGTCGTAATTATATACATATGGTAATGACCTCTAAATTAGACAGCATCACTTGACACAGAGCTCAGAGAGTCATAGTCAGATTTATGAAGACATTCAGTGCTGAGCAGCAGTCAAAAACTGAACATAGCTCACAAAACTAAATGTAAAACCAGAATTAGGTCTCTATATATCTGTTGTGCAACCACATCTTAAACACTATCTGCAGATTTGATCCCCATTTTGAAAAGAATGTAGGAGAATTAAAAGATCAATGGAGAGAGGAGACAAGGATGATCAAGAGCCAAAACCACATTACAGATGGGGAAGTGAAGCAGCCTGAGACACCAGCTTGGAGAAGTAGAGGGGAGGAACAGCAGAGATCTGCTGAAGAAAAGAATCTGTTTGTATGTTTACCCTAAGCGATTGCTAATAATCATGGTCTCCATTATTTTCCTTTGCTTTAGATTGATCTCTGAATTGATCTATGAAACCATTCCTGCATGTACCCCCTAAAACTGAAACCCTACTCTCTTCTACTCTGTCAGGCCCGAATCTTCCACCTGATTATCCTAACACACAGAGAACAAAAGCATAAAGAAATTCCCCAGGCCCTCAAAACCAGAGTACAACTGTAACGTGTTCCTGCCTGCCTATCTGATCTCTCCAGAAAGACCAGTGCCTGGGACAGATACACATAAATGTTAGGGGGATGCTGCACTACAAAGAGGATTCATCCACAGGCTGCAGCTGCCACTTTCTCTGTGTGCCCTTTTCCAGACCCACATCTCCCTTCCCCAAGTACAGAGCTACAAACCCTTTGTTCAGACAAAAGAAATGTTTTAGCTCTAGTACTTCCACTACATGCCTGGTCTTTGTAATTCTTCTCTCTACTATTACCTGTACTGAAGGTTTGTTCTAAAAATATATCTATCAGTCCAACCTTTGAACCTCCTGAACAGCTGCCATCAGCAACTGAATCAAGACTCTTTACTCTCCCACTGCCTCTGGCCTGTTTAATCACCTCATCACTTTGCACTTTTTCCTTCAGCACAGAATGCCTGAAGTCTTTTCTCATGAGGCATTTCTGTCATCCTCAGCCTCTTTCTCTCAACTCTTCTTTCTGTTTCCCACAAAATCACCATATGGCCTTCAAGAAGAAGCTACATATCAAGTACCTGAAATATCCATGCTCTAACTGACTTACACCTGCTTCACATGTTGGACTGGAAACAGGACAAGAGACCTACCCCAGACAATGACATTACCTTTCTGCTCCCCGCTCACACCAGCTAGCAGAGCATAAAAGATGTGGTAATTCCGCTCCCCGGGATTCTGGTGTACCACCCTGTTCTGAAACAAAGAATACAAGAGTAGCCACTAGAAAGAGATCAGACTTGTGGTTGCAAAGGCAAAGAAAGGACCAGGATACAGGTAAATTTCCAGGGCCAATGCACAAAAGGGGCTTCTTGCCATTTAATGATGGTTTTGTCTAAATAAATTCTACATCAAGATCTTTGTGGCTGTGCAACTGAGCACACACATGGACAAACTGAACTTTGTCAGTCCTGGCCCTGCTCCTCAGTGAATTCCTGACTCCAAAGTAAATTACATTCAAGCAGAGATGCCTGCTTTAGGAGCTGCATCCCATATTCTTCTCTGTGGAGCTGGGTTTCCAGGCACTTCTCTCTCCCTTTCTCTTCAGTAAACAGTTTTTTCTTGGAGTCTCTCTGTAATGCCCAGAGTTTATCAAAGACAGGAGAACAGGCTCTGACAGATACAGAACAAATGTTGCTCCTCTGCCTCTTCCTCAGCTGGGACAGTTGCAGTAGTGACACCTAAGGAGCTGATTTCTGCATGCTGTGATGGAGACAGCCTCATCCAGGAGGTGATCTGGCACTGCCACACCTCCTGTGAGGACAAGGCTCACCCAGCACTCAGCAAAGGTGATACCTACCTTTTCCAGTAAATCTGAACAGCATGTTAAGGAAAAAAACATCCAAGTGACAGAAGCACAGAGTTCTTGATGATAGGCAAAATATCTTCTAGACACATTGGATGAACCCTGCAACAAGCAACACATCATGAAATAACTGACACTTTGGAAAGTAGGTAAAGAGTGGCTCTAAACATCATCTCAGGTCATCCTCTCTATTCACTGCCAAAGGAGGATGATGTGCCCAAGAGGTATTTAAAAGGGCAGAGCCACGTAGAGCATAGGTAACCTAACAAAGGATGAGCCACATTAGGGACATCTAGAAAGATTAGAGACCACTCTAATCTGAAAGCCTGCATTGTACGCAGCAAGTCTTGCATCAGTTCTCATTGCTCCTGCAAGAGATCACTATCTTAACTCTACCAACAGCACAAAGAGCAGAGGCCAAACAATCCAATCCTGTCATTTACAACAGCAGTAAATTCACCTGGCTGCTACTCCAGTGGCAATTGGTGAGGTTTGCAGTCAGCAGCAGCTTTGAATACACGTCAAGAAATGTAGCCAGGGCAGCTTTATCTGCCTCATGGAGACAAAAGATACGTCAAAGCCTTTGGGAGAGAGGTACCTGGGCATACAGGGAAGAAAGTCATCATGGCTCAACACAGTTTGACTAAATCCAGTCTCCACTGTCCTTGTTGTCACTGGAACAGGCTCCCCACAGAAGTGGTCATGTCACCAAACTTGTCAGGGTACAAAGAGCATCTGGACAATGTTCATAAGTCATATGATTTCATTTCAGGTAGCCTTGAGAGGAGAAGAGAGTTGGACTTAATGATCCTTATGGGTCCTTCCCAACTTGAGACATTCTGTGATTCTATGACTAGGGTTCCAAGGTCCACTGAAGATGGCAGCCCAAAACAGGGACTCATAATTCTCTTCTGCACCCAAATTTTGTGCAGAACATTGATTCTTAATTTGGTCTCACTTTTCTCAATCACAAATTCATTGGCAGAGCTAAGATAGGGGAACAATTTTATGTGGAGCAAACAGGATGTGATCAACCGGGGGGATCTTCCGAGGCAGCGGATCCCAGGGTTTTAAGCATCAAGTGTTGAGATTAACAAAGTGAAAAGTCAAACTATCTCCCTAACTAATGCAGTACTGAGAGAAAAAGTTTCCAGAGTTAGGTGCTGCAGAGCCACAAATAAAACACTTTGTCCCTCTTTAAGTTGCAAATTTGCCCACAGTTGTAAATTGACTTTGAAAAACTTTGACGACGAATGTCCTGACCCACACTGAGCTGCTCCTCATCTTCCCTCACTCCATCCATTGCTGGCCCACTGAAGAAAAGGATACAATCAGTTACTCGGCCTCCCTGGATGTGTCCATGCTGAGAGAAGTGCAGCTGGATGAACTTGCCAAAGCGGCTGGAGTTGTTGTTATAAACTGTCTTGGCATTTCCAAAGGCCTCCAGAATGGGGCTGTAGAAACAAGGCAATGAAGATCTGATTAGTGATGGGATACCATTGAAACAAACCATGTGCCCAGCCTTTTGACATTTGCTCACTGTGCTCTGCCATGAGAGATTTATTTGTTACAGCACCAGCCTGGACAAGCAGGAAGAGCTCAAGGGAAAGGAAGGATGGCAAGAGCAATTTAACATGCTGCTAGATAAATATTAAACCTTTGGGATTGCAGTTAATTAAATCAGTCCCCAATCTGTATAGGCAGCTGGTGCTCATACTGTCAAGGGCATTCCCTGCCAGTGTGGCTTCAGGAAATGAAAGGTGGCAAAACCCAGCCAGGTTGTGTCCTCAACACAGCACATCCCATGAATGCAACTGTATTTTTTCAAGGATTTTCAGAAGCATCAGACATATAGGGCAAACACTCTGTAGATTTAAGCCCCATACTTCTATATTCATTCCACCTTTTCTTCCTTCTGCCTTTGATAAACCATCTCTTAAAATTACAGTCAAACATCTTCAAACTAACAAAGAGTAATAAAACAATTTGTTTGGTACTCAAATTTGATACTGGAACACACAAGCCCTCGTTACCGAAGTCTTGCTTAGGCTGATATATCCACATGGTTTCCAAGCAGAGGGACTATACACACACTGTAGATTTGAAAATTACATTCTAAGAGAGTGACATCATCCACTTCAGGTAAAAAAAAAAATGCAGAGAAATCTATCACCAAACATCAGACCAGCCATAAATTGAAGAATTTTGTCTGCTGGTCACCTTCCCATCTTGAGGAAAAAAAGTTAAAATTTGAAGCAAGCTTGGTACTTCCTTCACAGGACAGTACAAGGGAAAAGCCTAAACCACTCAAACTGACACACTGAATCCAGGATTAAAATATTTATTTCTGCAATTAAGCCAATTCTAAAATAATCTGAAGGGCTGAGAAGCAAGGAATCACAGAGATGCTACAAGAACAGCCTGTATGCTGTCATGTCTAATTTTAAAACATACATAGTTTTAAACAAAAATTATTGCTGTTATTACCCTGAGAAATACTGGCTTTTAAGCATCTCCACAGATCTATTGTGCAGTCCCACTGGAGCCTGGGGCAGATACGGGATTATTCACCAGTTCGTCAATACAGCATAAACAATAACCACAACTAGAGACACCCTGGAGCTTGCAGAAGGCTTCAGGCCCTGCAAGTGTTAGCTAAGGGAGAGCTGTGGTTAGAGAAAGACTCAACAACCTCCAGGAAAATCCAGGCAGTATTTTCCCAACATCTCTTGAAACAATCGCGTCCAAGTAACAAGGATAGAAATGAAAATTCCTCTGTTATAACACAGTACAACCACAGAAATGCCAGTTAGAGAAATCTGGCTGCACAGATCAGGAAAGTCCCTTGCCCTGGAGAATCTGAACTCCAAGACCCACACCTCCAAAACAAGTTTGTAATTAAGGACAGAAATATCCCACTAAGAACATCACTGCCATGAATCAACAAAATTAATGGGGACAGCCGGAAAAAGGGAGGACAGGGTTGTGTTAATGACCACCACAGATACAGTGAGAGTGTAGGAGGCAGCTAGCCAATCTTTGTGGCTCTAAATCATGTTAAATTATATAAGAAAAGCACAAGGAAGTATCTTTAAAGTTTAGTTTGGCAATGGGCTCACACACAAGTGCAAAGTGCTTCAGGCACAGGGGGGAAATAAGCAGGAGGGTGACTGAGCAGTTGCAAGGCAGAGGGTGGGGTGAGCTGGCTTAGCCAGGAACGAGGGCAGGGGCCTGGGCTGAGCAAATGACCCGTGCCAGCAGCACATCACAGTGTGGCACTGAGGCAGCAGTGAACTGTGAGACAGCAGCACATCAGGAAGGTGGTGCTGGCTGCTTGCTGGATGTAGGCAGGATGCACTCCAGCATTCAAAATAATGGGAACGAGTTCCAGCAGGGCAGCAGAAAGCAAAGTCTGGAGTTTAGGAATACTGCACCATATGCAGCTTCAGGATTCAGATGCACAGTTGAAGACAAAAAGATTTGAAGAAGTGGGGGGGTGAATAACAGGAAAGGTGGTTATGCTCTCAGCAGTGGCACCCAACATGGAGAAGGGAGCTTCAGAGTCAAGCAAGCAAGAAAAAAAGCTGAAAGTTAGCAGAATTTTTAATGAACTGATGGATATTTTTAAGAAGGAAAAGAGACAAAATCAACGGTGCTAAAAGGAGTTTTCAGAGCCTGATTTGTGAGAAATACATCAACCACAAATGTTCCAACACAAGCAAATGATAGAAAGTTGATGAACACTTTGTTTGCAATGTGTCTGAAACTGAGAAAGAATCCAGCACTGTTCCTTGGTACGTGCTGGGCTGCAAGGATGAAAATCCACCATAAGTGACCCTGAGGAGTGCCACTGACAGAGCAAGTGCAGCCAAACTCCAAGCACGTGAGGTAGGGTCCTTAGGAGTGGCTGCAGCTTCTGGGTCTGGGCCAGGCCTTCAGCTTCTTGTCTTCAGAGAAAAGGTGATAAATCAGATTCTCTTGCACTCATATTGCAGTAGTTCAGGTAGCACTAGACATGTATACAGAACAGGTTGTGATCTCTTACTTCACTCCAGCTCACAGCTGTGGCGTCTTACAGACTCAGGAATCACCTACCCACCATCATAAGCTCTCTGGATCACTGTCAAGTTATCACTTAACTGCTTAGAGAGCTTGAGCTTTCTAAGCTGCTTGCCTTAATGCAGATTTTGCAGATCTTGAGTCAGGACTGTAGTGCTCATCAGAGCTTTTTCCAATTTGCCTCCATGCCTGCTAAGATCTGCACACCTGCAAAGGATAAATCATCCAAAAACAGTCTCTGGAACACCAGGTCCAAGGGCAGCAGCCCGTCTGCTCAAGGCTGCTCTGCTTATAAGGACCTAAAACCCACAATGCTCTCACAGCAGCCTCCTCTGGAGGTTTCTGCAACTATCACAGGCTCCATCTGGGACCAAACTGCAACCTCAACCTTGACAGTACCAAACTGCAGGAGCCCCAGCAAGGTCCTTCAGTCACAGCCAAGACAGCTGGGAAATATTAATGTAATTTATTAAATATAATTCAGGTATTAAGGAAACAAGGACACAAACAATAAAGTAGATGTATCTTTCCTGCCTCTTCCCCAGGCTTATCTAAAGTCAAACACCTATTGTCCTCCATTTCCTAGCCTCAGCTTTCATTTTTACCTCAGGTTACACCCCCTCCCTCAAAACTCCCCCAACAAGGCAGCACAGGAGCCTGGGGTCACATTCAGGACTGCTGCTCTCTGTCACTCTTTGCTTCCTCGTTTTTTCTGCTGCTCTTTGCCTCTTACTGCTTTTCCTCAGCCACACTTCCCTTCTTCAGGTTTTCTGGATACTTTTTCCTTCATCTCCCTGTTCCAGCATAGGTCACCTGTGGGCCATGGTTCATCAGGGGTGTCAGGACCTCTTCTGGCATGAAGGATTTTCCCTCGAATGTGTCTCCATGACCTCATTGCTGCCAGCTTCTCTCTCAAACACATTTGATTGAGGCACCATGTGCTTCCCTGCCTGCCTGATGCCTCATCAGGGTTTGGGTGGGTGGTGGTTGTTCCCTGGTGCCAGCTCCCATGGATGGTTCTCCACGAATTATTTGCCAGGACAGCAGGAGAGCTGCCAGGTGGCCTGTGGGACTCCTGAGGGCAAGACATCCCAGCAGCCTGGAACACAGGGAGGCTGGGGGAGAGCAGGGACTAATGTGGGAATCAGGAGTCAGAGTATGACAGAGACTCACTGTGAGGACAGCTACAACTGAGAGCTGGAGCATTAATTCTGCAGCTGCCAGGCACGCCTCACATTGCTGCTGGAAAGGAGCCTAATCCATCCACAGACAGCTGGGAGGGCAGCCAGAGTGAGGCATCCCAGCAGGACCACAACCTTCACATTTCCCTGATGTGACACCATCCAGCTCTGTGATCCATTCTAAACAGGTCTGGCTCCATCCATGGCCTGGAGGCAAGGCCCCCCAAAGGCAGGGCTCCCCAAGGACAAGGCCCCCACAAAGGCAGAGCCTCCCAAAGGCAGAGCTGACCCAGCACTGCGGGTGCCCATGAGGGTGACTGTACCTGCTTTCCAGGATGGCTTCTTCCACATGAGTGCTCTTCTCAGACACAGGGGCCCCGAGGGAGGTCTGGCTCATGGCTGACAGGAACTTCAGGAGCAACTTGGTGCTCTCAGTCTTCCCAGCTCCACTTTCTCCACTGTTAAGAAAAAACACACATTTCATTCACAAACCCAGGACAGAGCTGATGACCGTCCTACCCGTGGCATCTCTAGGAACAAACATGTGACATCACAGCTGTAACAAGCAGGGATCAGGCAAAGGCAGGCAGGATGGTGCAGGTATTTAGGCAGATGTCAATGCAAACGGAAGAGCAGGAGCAAGGCGTGCAATGCCGCCATGGAGTAGCTGTTTCTCCATTTCTGACCTTATGAGAACACACTGGCTGTCATGACGCTTCCACAAGCAGCAGTAGCACTCATTAGCAGTGGCGAAGATGTGGGGAGGCCGCTCACCCAGCCGGTGCTGCCTGTACAGCTCCATGGCATCCTCACTGTACAGACCAGGGATGGGTTTGTAGGGATTTACTGATGCCAAGATGGAGCCAATGTTTGTCTATGGGGAGAAAACAAAACACAGAAACGAAATGAAGCTCCTGGGGGAGAAAAAAAAAATCACAACAAACCCAGACCCTGAAATCAGTTATGGTGAAGGAGAAAGCCTAAATAAGTACATTGGGCTTCAGCAGGAACTCCACAGTTTGGCAAAGAATGTCAAAACTCAGAGAAGGAGCTGTACAGCTGGGTATGGATGGGGCACTCTGAATTTTGCTGCTTTACAAGATAACATTCTCATGCTGTTTTTTTGTTAAATTAAGCTTACACAATTTAAAAACATGAAGCCATCTTCATACCCAGCTACTTTGCACTGTGCTTGAAGCCAAATAGCAGAGCCAGGACTGAAGGAGTGTCAGGAAATACCTTATCCACAGTCCTAAGCACAGGGGGCTTGGCAGGGTTCAAGAACCTCCTGAATAAAGAGCTGGGACACACACACACACAAACACTACACACATGTGCAAAGAACCACTAAAGCATATAATTTTTCTTCTGCTGAAAAAAATGCTGTTTGGTGCAGCTTAAATAATTTGGTAAACCAAATCAAAACTGACAGCTGAAGATGAAGCTCTGGATTTCAAGTCAAAACATTTCTATATTTTCAAAACATTTTCTTTTGAAAATATTTATTTTGAAAATCTCACAGTTCAAGAAAAGAGGTAGCAAGATTTAAAATAAAATACCAAGAAAACAATACTGAATTTCAAATGTCTTCTTTTGTGAAGTTAGAAGGAGATTAATTTTGCTTTTTGGGGCATGACTTTCTCGGTTCAGCCAACCAGCTCAAATCCAGTTATTCTCAGAGCTGCAGTTCAGAGCAATGGTGCCACCTCTCTCCTAGTGATGGCTTTGTAATATGGTCAACATCCAGCTTCAATCCTGCTGCTGGTGCAGTGGCCTCCCTCACAGGGACATCTCAGACTGCTCTACTCAAGGAATACCCCTTCTCAGCAGACAGGACAGAGTAAACACTTGGATTGCTGCAGGAGGTGCCAAGCTTTGTGGTCAGGGACAACATCCAGCATTATTTCCAAACCATGAACTAACTACAAATCACCCAACAGATATAAAAGCATTTGAATGTATCTATTGGAGAAGCTGTAAATAAAACACCTGGTGACAAGGAGGACTCATCAGGCCAAATGAAATCTGGGGCCATAGCAATGCCAAGCTCTGAAGCCAGAAGCCAGACTGGTAAGATGCTGTAGTCACCAAAATATTTAAAATTCATTTATTAAAGCAGCAGTCAGAGATCATCAGGGGGAAAAAATCACCTAAGCCAAACTGCATTATCAGTATAAACAGGCTAGCATGGATCAAGTCCTGAGGACTCTCTGACAGGGACCTTTGTGGGCAGAGATATAATTCATTGGTAATGAAAGGAATAAGCAAGCAGATGATCTATGGCCAGAAAGGTGGAGAGAGAGAGAGAGGAAAGCACTGAGTGAGAAAATATGAATTGGGGAAAAAGCATTGTACAAGCAGCTGAGGGACAGGCATTGGCCAGAGGCTACAAGACAGAAATGTCCATTTCAACTCTTCTCCCAGAGCTTCACAGCATCTTTTCTTCTCAGATGTTTCAGTTTGCATTTTCCATTGTAGTTTCACCTCTCACTTAGGAACAGAGCTCCTTTCCAGAGAACTTCTGGAAAGTCCTTTCCAGAACTACTTCCAGTACAGCCATCTCTCTCTAAGTTGTTTCTAGGAGACTTTTCCACCACCCAGTTGCAGTCTCCTCATCACATGCATTCCCTTACAGACAATTTCTGTCCATAATTTTTAACAGCAATAAAACCAGCTACTCTATCAGCAAAGTAATTGCCCCTAAAGAACTCTCCAGAGCAGGACATGCCACATGTGGCAAGTCTACTTCTCAGGACAATAGATCCTACTTGAATGGTTAGGCATGGCATTGCTCAGGGCAGCACAAAATGTGGCAGTACAGCCCCTGGCTCATTTCTACATCACTCACATTATGTTGGGTCTGCTTTTTTAAGGAATACAGGAATTGCAAGAATGAAGAGGGAAGATGCAGTCTGTTGATGTGCTCACATAATTTCCTTCAACAACTGGGTAGAGCTTGAATAGTATTTATCTAGAAAACAAAAGGTACTGTTGAGCTTGTCAGTATTGCTGTAGTAAATTAATTATGGGTGCCACACCAATCTACATGTGTTGCTACCTACACTCCCTGACCAGAAAGAATCCCCTTTAGGAGCTCATGGTGGGGCTAATAATCCTACACTGAGCACCTTACAGAGGTCAGGCCCCTTCACACATCTCCAAAAATTTCAGACCCAAGGTGCACATCTGACATTCATGCACTATGCAAAGGCAAAAAACAAGGTGTAAAGGTGTAAAACTTTAACACCTTTATGCACGGATGGAGAAGGCACAGAACTAATGCTGAAAAAGAGAAGGAATGACACATCGGAGCTGGAGGAATGGCTCAAGGAGAGACGGCTGCTATGAGACTGCTGGTGCTGTGGCATTTCTGGTACAAGGCACAGACTGAAAAGGAAGAGAATCCTGCATCACATTTTAAGGTGTGGGGGAGAAGAAACAGGAGGAAGATATCCAAATGGGTGAAAAGCTGCACAGACACACAGCATGTGTCAAACACAGGAGAAGAAGAGCAGCAAGGGTATGGGCCATCAAAATAGTGTGTGCACATGGGTACTGTCACAGGGGGCACAAGGCTGTATTGATAGACAACAGGCAAGGGGATCTACAGCCAAAAAAAAGAATTTACAGTCTCCTCTGCATCCAGTGCAGGAGATGATTCAGAAACAGGGTCACTTTACTGATAATTCACTGGAATACAGGTGCATATGGTTGGGTTGCCTTGATAACAGTTGCTATGCAACACAGACAGAGATTTACATTTTTCCTGTCATATTCTAAAAACTCTGTGTGCACATAGCGTGGACAAGCAAGGTAAGAGTAGAGCAAGGTAAGGCAGTCTTTGTAATCTATCTTCCTTGTTCTCTCCAAGTCTCAGCAGAGCACTGCCATCCCAGCAGTTCAGGGATGTCTTGTCCCAGGTGTGCTTTTCCTCACAAGTCCCTTTCCGAACACTTGTCTCCTTCCTGAGAGGGAAATCAGGAGATGCTATGAGTATTCATCTGTGCAAGGAGAGCAGAGCAGCCCCAAAAAAAGGCACAACTTCATGTAAAAGCAGAAGAGTTAGGCAACAGGTTTGCATTCCTAGTTTTGTTAGGCAGTAGCTTCGTCAGTCTGGATCAGGAGGGATACTCAACAATAACCTGCATATGCTGCACTTTCCAGTCTGCTTGGCCTTATAAACCATGGAACAGCTACAATGGGGAATCTGGGGAATGGGAATGACAGCTCATCAAACATGGATGTTCGTGGAGGATATAGAGCTGTGCAATTACCACAAAGTTTAGAGGCGAACATTTATGTTTCAGAGTTCTTCCATGGAGGCAAAGAGGCCCCTCTGGTAGGGGTAGGATCTCAGAGGGTGATGGAGCTGGCAAGGCAGAAAACACTCTCCAATTTCTATCCTCAAGAGACAGGGATAACACCAGTACTTCACAAGCAGAGTGGCAGCCCTGAAGCTGAACAAAACCCATCAGGCCAAAAGGGATGAGCACTCACATAGATGTTACCCTGCTGGTAGCGCTGGTGAAGGTTAAGCAGGATGGCAGCTTCATGCAGATCTCCCAGCATGGACATGTCTTCTACCCCATCAACGCTGGTCTGGTGCATGGGTAAGACCTTTTCTCTGGAAAGGGTGGCCTTGGGGTACTGGAAAACCTGGAAGAATGGGGAGAAGGACAAATAAATTCATGACACCTGGGCACACGGTCTGTTTTCCTACCAGAAATGTGCACCTTTATACTTTGGCACTGGAAAGGGAAATGATTAAGACACAAATCTGCTGCCTATTTTTATAGCCATCCTTCCATTCCTGTTCCTACATATTTGAGCTCTCTGGCCAGAAACCACACAGCATACTCCCTTCTTTTGCTACAGAGTCAATCTCTCACCTTCACTACTGATGGGGACAAATCACCACAAGGTTACTTAATTTCCCCTTAACAGGACCAGGGCACCAGCCTCCAGCTGCTAGACTAGACAGGTATTACACACTGCACTCATGACTGTGAATAATGATGGCAGCTGCTCTCAAGAGACCAGAACAGTCTTTCACAAAAAACACAGGTGAGATCATGTCTCTGACTGTGGGGAAGTAGAGGAAAAGCTAATTCACATTCCAAGTTTCGCCCTGCACCCTCCATAGAAGCAGCCAGAGAGCATCTGGAAGATTTTGTCATCTCAAGAGCAAAGGGAAGCAAAGCACATGAGAAGCCAAATAAAGTAGTGACATTCTCTCTGTGTAATGACACGTATGTATATGATACAGCTTTCAAAATATTTGTGCAGTGACACCTATTAACTTCTATCACTGCTCTGGGAAGTACTCATCTCTCAGTGCAATTGCACTCATCTTGCCTCAATTGCTGCATCCATCTTCCTGCTAGAGCTTTCTCCTCCTCAATAACCTACCCTTCAGTTATCAGGTCATCTCCTTCACCCCTTTTCAACACAGCTGAGATTATGTGACTGTTCCCCTCCACCACAGGCACATCCCAGCCCTCCCTTCCTCCTCCTCAAGCACGATGCTGGCATTTCACAGAAGTTATTTCAGTTGCTTCCCACTCTTGGATTCAGCCATGTGCCATCTCCCACCTAGCATCCAAAGCTGCTCTAGATGGTAAGACCCAAAGAGAGACAGATGGGAGACTTCATATAGGCATCCTGGAGAAGGAAAATGGCCCACAGTAACCCCTCCAAAGAATCTTGTGCTTTTCCTCCTCTCCTGGGGCTCCAGTCTCTATCTCATTTCCCTCCCTGCTTGTCAGCAAGAAACTGACAGGCTCCATAGAGAGGGAACTACAATTTCTAGCATTTATCTAACTGGTTTCTCCTGCCCACTTCCTTGGAGTGCTCAGGCTGCCTGCACAGCTGGGGAGAGGCCATCCCTGCAGCTGCAGGCTGCAGACAGAATGAGGTCACCCAGCCCCCTCCAGCAGCCACCCCTGCATGTCCTCTGCAGGGCGCTCACAGCTGCAGCACATTGCAGGTGCCCAGGGTTCACCCCTGTGGGGCTCTGAGCCTGCACCCCCCAGTGCAGGGCAGCAAAAACCCAGCACAGCATCCCTCACAAGACCACCACAATCACCACAGGAGCAGCCCTGTGCTGGGAGGGAGCTGGGGAGGAGAAGCTGGCTCAGTCCCTCAGGTGTGTTCTGCCCAGTCACACCTGTGTGGCAAGGACTTGGTCTCTTCCCCTGGCAGACTCCTTCATAGCCCACTTCTTTCACCAGCCAGGAGAATTTCATAAATACACAGTTCATGTTCATCAACAGTGTAAAACAAAGCCCAGTCCAGCAAACAGGCTCTGTCCAGGCCTCTCCACACCAGTTCTGCTCCTGGGTACCAGAGAGGTCTGACAGCCAGCAGCAGGATCCCCACTCTGCAAACATGACCTTGAAAAAAAATCCATTTTTTTTTTCTTCTTCTTCAGGGCAGAGACCTCAAGCACTTTCACAAGAGAACTGAGGGAGCAGAAAGGGAGAATGGGACAACTAAATTCAGGAGAGAGTACAAGCTGCAAATGCACAACATGAACTGGACTGTCAGGAACAAAATCAGTACAGCACTGTCAAACCAGGAGGCAGCAAATGACCCTGGCTCTCTCTTTACCACTGACTTACACAAATTTTGGAAGAGGACAAGTAAAAAACAATATGATGTGATCTTTCCTTATATCTGCCTGGTACTTACTGACTTACTACTGCTCTGTCAGCACTTGCAGCCATTTGGGCCAGAAGAGAAACACTAAGAAAACATTGAGACAAAAAGCTGAGTGGACAAGTGCCCTTAAAAATATAAAGCAGCTGGCAGCACCTGTGCCCAGAGGCTGCTGTGCACAAAAAGTGATGGGTCAGAGCTCATTTTCCTGTTCCTGTAGACAACAGGGGAGAAAATGGAACCCTGAAGAGGAACAGGGTCCTAAATACATAAGTAAATGATTAGTAGGGCTTAGATAATCACCTGTTATACCTGTCTTGAGCCACTTGATTGGTGTTATTCAGTCATCCCTCTCTACAAAAAGTCTGGTCCAATATCCATAAAGAGTTAAGCAGGTGCTCTGGCAGGACAGCAACAAAGGTGGATTTGTAGTATTGGTTCTGGTACCCTCGGGACAGAAACACTGCAGAGGTGGAATGCACTCCCTGGAGGAGCAGTGTGATGCCACACTGCCATCCCAGCCCAGGCAAAGTTGTCACCTGCCTGTCCCTGAGGATGTGGAGGTTCATCTAATGCACATCACTGCATGCCTGGGCAGCTCACCCTCCTCAGGCAGAGGCTGGGGCCTCCAGCCCCACTGAGGTTTGGGATGTGATGGCTCTGTGCCTCTGGAAGGCACTTTTGACATGTAGGAGAGTTTCCAGGTCTCCCCTGGCACTGGAAGAAAGCTGAATTTTAATTTGTTCTCTGCCCTCCAGGGAAGAGGGTGGTTTTTCCAGTCTCTGTGTCACCAACAGGCTACGAGGATCATCCATGATCCTGGACACAGACAGGATGATGCTCCACCCTCAGAGTCCCAGTAAGGAAGCTTTTGTTACCCCACTGCTCACTCCTGGATGCTTCAAGCAATCTGGCAGGAGAGAAACTTCAAAGATTCTCCTCCATCATCCTCTTCCAGGAAGGGTATGCCAGGCTGATGTTCAGCACTACTGAGCTGAATATGACACCTGATTTTTCCTGAAGCAAGTAAGAACTCAGGCAAACTGATCTCTCAGGAAAGCTGCCCCCAGAATATCCCTTTTTTAACAAGCTAATACATAAAACACAAAGTTATAGGTGTTAATAAGCAGATCTTTATTATTTGGGAAGGAAAATAATCACCTTTCAGTCTAACAGACACCTCACAAAGCAGCCAAAATTTCTACTTTCTCACCACTGACACACTATATTTTCCTCAGATTTAGCCCAAAGTGAGTGCAACATGACCAAGACTCTCTCCAAGGCATTGCAATGGTCAGGAATAAAGCAAAATCTGGCCAGCAAACAAGCCAGCATGAGGCCTGCCAGCCCTGCTCACCAGGCTCAGCAAGGGAGAAATGATTTATTTTCAAACTCAATTCCATTCATTAGTGCCATCCTGAGCACATGAGCAAAGCTCCCACCTGGCATCCAAGTTATATTTATCCATAAAGCATTTGGCTGTTTTGTCTGGATCGTGGTTTCCAACCTTGTGTTCCTCCCAGGAAGTCACATTTCTGATGGATTTGTTGCTCGAGGTGTTTTTAAGGAAGTGAAAACAAATGACAAAAGCTTTGAAGCATGACTGGACTTCTTACCTCAGAGCTGCAAGGGCTGCGGGGATGCTGGACCACAGCAAACGTGAGGACATTAGATTTAGAGGTCCTAAAAATCACAGGGATTAACTGCACCATCCAACCCAAAGTGAAGACATTTACCAGAGTTTTCACCTGGGTTGGGACTGCCAGTCCCTCCTACAGGTACAAAGCAATGAATGTGGCAGGTGAGGGAAGCACATAAAACAGCTCTTGTGGGTGGCACTGAACAAAGAAAGCCCTTTAATGATCACCATGTGCTGTTACTTCATAAGCCATAAAGCACATGCTCCTCGAGCCGTGTGGTTTCTTGTTTCATGGAAGGAAAATAACCCAAATCCAGCTTTATTTTTCACACCTGTAAGCCACTCAGCATTATCCTAAGAATATTTTCCATGCAGGACACAAGCTAGAGGTGGGAGCACCCACACAGACAGCTCTAAAGTGGGATTTCCAGTGTCCTTTCAGAGGTTCCAGGTGGGTTTGAAAGATTTTACAAGGTCACAGCAGCCTGTCAGGAGAGACAGAACTGGGAGAGCCACAGGAGTGCTCACCATTTGTTGTCCCTCCAGAGGCTGCTGCGTTACCTGTGACTCCTTAAAATGTGTTAGTGATATCCAGCACTCCCAAAACAAGTCAACTCCTCAAGGAGAAGTGTGAGAGACTACAGTAACCAGATGAAAAAATCTGTGTTTGCTAGGGGAATTTCCATCTCTGAGAAACAAATCAGGGTCTTTATAAAAGAATGATGACTTGAAATCTAGGCCTTTCAAGGCAAGACTGAAAAATACAACAGTCCTACCACAAACCAGAGGTCTAAATCCCCTTTCCCCCTGTGCCCTCCTTTGTTTGCCAGGTAAGACGCTGAAGAAAACCTGTCCATTTTTCTGTAACAAAGCAGCCACCTGCAGGGCCCATTCATCAGCACAGCTGAGCAGGTCTAATTGCTCGCTGCTGGAGGGCACAGTCCTGCCCATTTCCCCATCTCCTCCCAGCCCAGGCACCAGTCTGACTCACCAAGAACCTCCCTGAAGGCTGTGGATAGCTTTCTCAGGGTTAGCCAGGCGAGCTGACTCACTGAAGGCTTGGATGATCCCCAGAGGTCCCTTCCTACCAATATTATTCCATGAGCACTGCAGTAGATGCACCAGGGAACCACAGGGAGCACAGGAATGGAAATCAGGAGGGGAAGAAGCTTGTTCCTATCCCCATTGGAGAGCTCTGCTCTCAGGGGAGCTTGGCTGCCTTGCTGAGCTGTCCTGTGCACACTGACTGACACAGGGAGCCCACTGCAACCTGTCCCTGGCCAAAAGGGCTGACAGCAAAGGCTGCTGAAGCAGCTGGGGGTGAGCACAAGCACCCTTAGAGTGGCACAGCTTGCACATCTTGGCAGGAAGGGCTGCTTGGTTGGTGGAGCTGCCTCCTTCCAGGAGCATTTAGCGAATATAATGGTTTTGCTAGGCTGTTAATGCAACTCCTTCAAAGATGGCTCAAGGGAAACCAAGAAAAGTGAGGCAGGCAGGGAAACAAAGAGAATAAGAACAATCTTCTCTTTTTAACATTTGTTAGACCTTTGGCGTAGTTTGTGACAGAGCCAGGTCACTTTTCAGAGAGAACTGCAGCATTTCCATCGGTCATGCAGAACCAAGAAGTCCATTTTACAACTTGGCATAGGCTACAACCTCACACAATCTTCACTTACCGTGCCATAATCTGAGGTGAGGAGAACATTTCCATTGGCACACAAGCCAACAGTGCATGGCTGCAGCTGGTCCTGCTCCCGCAGCCACACCCTGGCACCCTGCAAAAACCAGAAGACATCCCATTAGAAAGAACTGGAGCCTGGGAGATCTGCACACAGGGTGCAAACAGCCAAGGAAAGCTGCGGGAAGCTGCAGTATTCAGAGGCTACTTCCAAGCTACAGCTGCTTAAAATATTTAAGTAAGTACTACTTACATTGTCAGAGAAACTGGTTTTGGTTTTTTTTGAATGTAACATGAGTAGAAGAAAAAGCAGTTTTAATGAGCTTCATGCAGAAACCAAAGTAATGAAACACTAATTTTTATAGAAAGCAACATGGAAAGATAACAACACACAGAATAGTTGGTTTGACTGTCTAAATATTTTAAAACTTGGAATAGCTGGTCATTAAAAGTCATGCTCTAATAATAATAGAAAATATAAATAAAGCATGTTTACAGTTTCATACACCCACGCATCATTGTAAGTCAAAATGCTTCTAGAAATCACCAGCAAACAGCTAAGAGGATTTCACAGAGCTTTGTTTGCAAACTCTGGCAAGAGTTTCCTTCGGTAAATGACACGACCTGAGTGTTTCTCTGATGTATACACACACCGATGTATATGCGATGGCCCTGATGTCTGCATGCACTGGTGTTTATATATGTTTATATATATGATGTTTCACGTACATTACAACATCTTAAAGTGCTCTGTGTCTCTCAAGACAAGTCTGAGCACAAACACAGATTTCTGGGTACACACATGCAAGGATCTGCAGGACAGGTAGATCTCACAGCTCACCTACCAAAATGGTAGGGAAAACAAGTTTGCTGGATTGGCCTCTTCTGCCCTGTCTGCCTGTGGGACCTGGGGCACGGGAAAGAGCAGGAGCATGAAGGCAGATCAGGGTGAGCATGACTTGCAATTACAGAGCTAGGCACAAAGTCACACCACATTGCAGTTATTGCAAACTAATCACTTCCATGTCTTCCCAAAGAAATCACATAAAATCTGCTTGGATAAATACTGAGAAAAATCCAAAGTGTTCAACTGTTGAGTAGCATTAGGGCCATCCTGCCTTTTATTGATTCATAGAATGACTTTCTTCCCAATCTTTTTTATGCTCCTAAATCATTGATCATGAGCCTTAAGCCCTTCCTACCCCCTTCATCCCATCAGCACCATTAGCTCTTTGCTTGTAGGCTTAATATGTTTGAACAAATGGAATAGTGTTTCTATATTACATTATACAAAACGTGGAACACTAATTCTATTTTTAATGATTTGTTTTTAGTTTAGGTGGGTTTTTTTTTAAACTCCTTAAGTCACTCTAAACACTTTAGTACCCTGGACTTTCCTTACTGTAGGAGATACATCTATTGGCCAGCCTCCAGTTCTCCCAGTAAAAGAACTGGGTTTAATGACATGAAAAAGGTGTACATAATTCTAGCTTTACTACTGTGCTCTGGTTTAGAGTTTCCACATCAAGCAGATTAATCTCCCCTCACCAAGTGAATGAAAAGCACCAGTGCATCTGATCAGCACCTAAACCCATGGATGGTCTGCAAAGATCATCTTCATGGCCAGTGAACAACAGTGATAGAAAAAAATGGAATCTTGTGTTACAGATCTGAGATCCCAGAGAGCTGGTATGAACAATACAGCACACACAGATTTTGAGGAACTATATATGGAATTTGTTACAACCTCTTAGGTTTTCTGAAACTCTTCATGCTTGAAACAAAGTGTCCTGAGGCATCTGGGCAAGACCTTGCTGTTGAGAAATCATCTATTTCCCAAATCACATTCTGGGACATAAACATATGAACAGCAACATGTGTTTAAAGATTTTTTTGCTACTTTCACCAGACTCCTACTACCACCATGGTAGAAAGCAAAGAGTCAGAAAACAGGAAGGTTGTGTCTCCAAACAGTGGGATGAAAGAAAGCCTTTTATAAGACACTTATTGTAAACATCCCCAGCAGTGCATTTCAATGCCTTCAGCAACCCAGGATGGCAGAGCTGAGAGCCTGAGGCAAGTGCAGTTGGATTAGAAGAGCAGCCTGCACCCTGCCATGCTCACTGTGCCCCGATGCCAGGGCACACACACCCTGCACATGGGAGTGTGCCACCATCACAGCACCCTACACAGTCTGCCCCTGAACATCAAGGGAGTCCAGGCTACATAGACTCCCCATTCCCTGAGCTCAGAAATTAACTTGGAGCTACAGGCAGTTGATAATCTGACACAGAAGAGACATTCCATGAACACTGTTATTTAACAGGTGCCATTTAGAGGGGAAAAGAGGGGAGATAGGCAATGGGAGCACTTGGCTATCTTCAACACACAGAAATGATCTACAAGTCCAGACTGATCCAGACCTCTTTCCCAGCAGAAGTCTCTGTGCAAAAGTGTTAACAAATGCCCTTCCAAGGACACACAGTTCTTTTGTACAGCACCACACAAACTGATGGCAGGTCCTTCTGTGTGCTGCTAAGGAGTAGAAGGCAACACACTGAAACTCCCAGACACTGTAGTATTTCAGCTGCCCAGAAGGACTTATTCAGTTTACTTTGATGTTGAAGCTGTTTGTACAACAGCAATTGCCTCTGCACAGCAGAATAACTGCACCTAGTTGTGCTGTTTCCAAAAAGAATATTTTGCTGAGACAGCCAGAAAAGGAACCACAGAGCAAATAATTATTGTAACTTCTGCCCAGCATAGCCATAGCCCCATTTCCTGAAAAGCAGAGTTTTAGTGCATCTCCTTCCACCAGCACCTTTTTCTAAACATGAAATTCCCCAAGGAACCTTGACTAAATACAAGAGCAGATGGTGGCACCAAAGAGACTGCCCTCACTTTACTCCCCTCTCCCCCAGTGCCACACAGCTCATTGATCAGTTGAAAGGATTAAATTGAGCAGAAAACTTCCCAAAAGTGCCAGGAAGCAAGGCTGAACTTCCATAGGAGAAGCAAGGTCAGCAGGACCGAGCACTGCCCAGCAGAGATGTGCCAGCTCTGGGGGATCCCAGCTCCTACAGGCACCAGAGATGATGGGAAAACCCCGCTCTTCCAGGACAAGAGTGAAAACCCTTCAGCTTTCATTCTGGGATAGAGAAGGTCCACCCTCACCCACAGACAAAACAGTTTAACAAAATGAAGCAACAAGCAATCACCAATTTTTAGAGAACACCTTAAAAGATAGAGGAGGAACAGCAGTGAGATTCTGTGTTACCAATCAAATAAAGCTGGCTGAACAGTGATCATACAGTTAACTCAAGTCCCTTATACAAAGAGATCATCCCCTCCCAATTATTCTTTTACTAGGAGTTTATTAGGTTGGTCTGTTGCTTTGGTTTTAAAGGGAAAAACAGCAGGAACTGAAAGGAAGAATAAAACAGTAATGTAATGTACCAGTTCCTATATCAAGGGTAGGTCACTCAGATGTTAAACAAACTCTGAGACCAACATCCTCATTCCTATGGCCTCAGTAACAATCTGCCCATGAACTTGCCTTGCCACAAAGTGCACAGCAAAGCACAATCCTGGAAACTGATCCTGTACCATGGGGTTGTAATTTAGAAAATAAAGTTGCTTGCATACAGAAAAACAGTGTTTCATCAGTACCGGCCCACGGTCACGCCATCCACCTTCCACTGTGGACAGTAAACTCTCAGATGTCATTTCTCAGTTCAAATAACACATGGCACTTTGGGATCCTAGACTCAGAAAAAAATAACATTTCCTGCTATTCATGATATCAAAAAATCAATTGAAGCCACAGATTTATTTGGCCTTCTACGCCTTTTTTTTAGAGTGACCGAAACCGGAAGCTGTCCCTTGCATTCACATGCCTGTATCTCATCTCAGCAGATGCACTGTGGTATGTCAGCAGGGAAAGAGGGAGAACTTGTGTGCTGCACCCAGGGAATGGGTAGAGAGGCAGACAGGCAGCACACAGCCCTTACTGCAGCAGCAAGGCATCAGGCACTGAAGTAGGGTGTGCAGGCAGCAGCTACACCCTCCTCATCAGTTACCCAGCTTTTGAAGGCAGCAAGATAAGCTCCAGAGGACAAGACACAAAACTCTGCACCTGAAGGTGCCTTGGTCTCTCCAAGGCCTCCCAGCCCAGCAGGAGACACATTCAGGGATTGGCATGAGAAAGCACTTCACAACTGTACCACTCTTCAGGAACAAGTCTTCATATTCTGTTCTCCTTACTCGCATGTTCTGGACTACCCTTGAATCCTCACGTTTGCCCAGGATATCCTTTGTCTTCTGGAAACTTCTTCTTCCCAGGCACAAGCAAGAATGAGCTGTCCCAGCTGAACTTCAGGACACAGCAGTGCTGCCTCTCTCTGAGTGCACTCAGACATCACATTCCTCCTTGTGCACAAACCTACACAACTCCCAGGAGTATCATGCTCAGGAGGGGCTAAACCAGGATGGCTGCATCAGTTTTCCAGGGAGGAAAAGTGTTTTTGTTTGGAAGACACTTTTCAGTGGGTGAAAGGAGTACACAATTGTGTGCTTTTTCCAGTACAGGATGTTTTTAATGTTTTCTTTGTGACTGAACTTGGCTGTCTCAGGCTTCAGACCTACCTACAAAACACAATACTACACGAGGCTCCTGCAGTGCCTTCCTTGATTTGGGTAACTATACCCAATCAGCCATTCTGCAAGGGGCAGGGATGTCTCAAAAATGTACACCCCTGCAATGAGTCTGAGACAAAACCCTCTGTGGGTGCTAAGAGTTTCCAACTATGAGTACCCTATACGTAACTTACCCTTGTCCTGCTAGCACTCTGAGGCTGCTCAGTGGGAACTGGGCATCCACGGCTCGTGTTTCTCCTGGCGATGGATCCATCTGCTCCCAGGCTTAGAAGAGGCTCTCCCAGAAGCACAGTGCTGAGCCAGCTCTTTTCCCGTCCTCAGTGGGCTTTGTGGTTGCAAACCACGAGGCAGAGGCTGGGCTAGAAAGGCCCTCGCAATTCAGACAAAGCCGGAATCAGGTTTCAATAAATGCACTTTTCAAGAGATTGATCTGGATGATCATGAATAAGTGATAGGACAAATATAAAGAGCCTTAGCTAATGGATGTAAGATTGCTGGGGAGGGGGAGCCCCTGGCAGCCCAGACCCATATGGTAAGGAATGCAACTTTGCTGTTTTTCTGATGGCAGGCTGAATGAAGCCATCGGTGTAACTGATCAGCAAAACCAGGACCAGCTGATGGAAGGCAGGGGCAGCCCAGGAGGCCACAGGTAAGAGAGACAGAAGCATCAACAGCTCAGTTGGCAGCAGCCAACATTGAGTAGCTGGGAAGAGGGACAATACCTGCAACAGCAGTAGGGATAACAGAAACAAAAGTCTACTTCTTGTAAGGCATGAGGATGACACACTGCAGAGCAAAAAGGGACTAGATTGTACCTGTCTGGTCCCACAATTCCCACACAGCAGCTCATTGAGCTCAGGCAGCCCCTGCAAGCCAGCAGAGCTCACAGAGCTGGGCACAAACTGCAGCCATGGGTCCTGCTGCTCCAGAGCTGCAGTCTAGGCTCAGCCCATGACTCATTCTACTTCTGCCAATTAGCAGCCCCATTCCTCGCTAATTAAGGAGCAGAGCCCTCAGTCTGCCAGCAGCTTTGCAGAATAGCAGTATCAGGAAAAGGTTTGTGCATTTTAAATAATCTACAAGCAGTTTGTCACTTCTGGTCACTGATGTATGTGCACTGCTTCCCACTCCCCTTTGCCTCCCCCTCCCATCTGTTCTGTTCCTGTCTCCTCCCCCAGTTTGGCTGCTGCACAGCTTCTCTTCTCACTCTCATCTCCAAATATCTCCCAGGAAATGCCTGGTCTGTAGAGGTAATTCTTCTCAAAGAAGCAACTAAACACTACAGCAACCACACCAACTGCTTGTCATGGGAATGGAGAGAATGAGCCCCCAGCTGTTTCTCACATAGTTCAGAGCTGCCCTTTGCCAGGAGCACAAGGTGCACAGAAAGGAGTCAGGTGTGAATCCTTCCGTATTTCACTGCACACTCTCTCCAAGCTCAGTTCAAGATGAGCTGCCCCCTGCAATTCCACCACGGGCAGTGGAGTCACTCTCCTTCTCAGGTGATGTAATAGTCCTACAGAGTTTGCAACCACCTGAGAAATTCTCACTAGTCTTAAAAATGCATATTGAATTTCATTACATTCATAAAAGTAAACACCACCTCCATGCCTTCATTACAAGCTCTTCCCTACCTCAAACTTTAATTAGGAACTGAATTAAAATGAGTTGTTCCCTAAGCACGTTAGTCACATGGATATCTACAGATGTGTATTCCCTGTCACATCACAGCAACACTGGCTTTCCTACAGCTCTTCTGCAGCCCTGAAAGAAAGGAGGTAACATGGCATGTGCTGAAGCCCATCTTTGCCCTGGCAAAACTTTCCCTTGACCAGCTTGCAGCTCCAAACTGAACAACTAAAAAGGTATTCCTGCCCTGCTCTCAACAGCAGCGCTTCTGAAAGAAGCCTCTCCCTCCTGCCACCAAATATACAGAGAGGCAGCTTCCTTGCAGTTCCCTCCCTCTCTTGAATTCAGCCAATCACTTCAAGGGTGAGGCTAGGCTGATGGGCAGTTGAGAAGTCTTCAAGGTCCACAGAATCGAGCTCAGGGCGTCAGGAAGCCACAAGGATGCAGTGCTCTGTCACTGAGCAGTCACAATGCCACACGTTTTGTAAAAATCTCAGACAAGAGCCCTGAGACAGAATTTCTTCTGCAATGTTTATTATGCATAATTTGGGATTATGTCCAATACCTTTTTGCATCTTGCCACATCCTTGACTTCAATAATTCCCTGCCTCGTGGATTTCCACCATCTACTCACACATTATACAGAAACATACACTTTTAAACCAGTCTCATCACTGTGAAGCAGAAAATCCCTTTTTCTTGCAGTCAGAGGTAGAGGCACAGAGGAGCTCAATCCACCTTCTCTGTCTCATCCATTATTTTCTGCTCTTTTGCCATGTCTTCCCCTATTTGTCATTTCACTAATAAAGTAATCTCAGGTTTTTTAAACTGTTCACGTGAGACATTTTCCTGGTGTTTGCTCGTCCTCAGTGTCCTTCCTTCAAACACCACACAGAAAGCAAGAGGAGCTGGGATGCACTGTCAATCTGAAATAAGAGTGGAAATGGGGGAAACAAACCATGTAACAAAGAAGTTGAGAGACAGGAAAGACAGAAGAGTCTATGTTTCATTATTTTCTAAAATCACTGGGCACAAAGGCATGTGCTAGCTGCAGCCTCCTACTACTGGATGTGGATGGCAGCATTGTGAGCAATCACAGAATCACAGAACAAGCTGAATTGGAGGGGACCCACAAAGGTTATCAAGTTCAACTCCTGGCCCTGCACAGAGTCACACCATGTGCTTGAGAGTATTGCCCAAACACTTCCTGAACTCTGGCAGGCTTGGTGCTGTGATGATGGAGACATACAGAAGTTTTTAACAAACATCCCTGGAAAGTACCCATCTTGCATCACATTGCCATGCTGAAGTGCTTTCAGTAAATGGAAAGGTCATAAAATATCTTTAAAATCAACAGGTCCAAGAGTTCCCAGAGATCTGTCCAATAAAGTTTCTCAACAGCTGATATTAATTTTTTATAAGTCTGGTAATACTGAGGAAATTCCAAGGGATTGAAGGAGTCAGAGTCTAAATGGGAATGATAGCAGGATTATCCCTTGTAACCACGGGTTGCTTAGTCTGAGAACCCCAGGGAAAATGCAAAGGTTTTGCCCTCAACCTTTTCATCTTAAGGATACTCTGGCTTTAACTGTTGTCCAGTGCCAGTTAACATGTAGAAAGAAGTCTAGTCAAAAAGGCTTCTTCTTCCTTAGCATCCAAGCATACAAGATAAATAGGACTGTGCTTGACTCTCATGGCACTGCCTATGTAGAACACAGCATTTCAGTAGAAATCAGCTCTTGAGGAGCAAACAGCAGCAAAGAGATCTCAAAACTGTGTTACAAATGGGGAAAATCACTACTGATTGAGGGAGTTTCCAACAAATGTGTGCAGTGACATTGATGTATTCTCATCAAGGACCTAAAATCTAAAGTAATACTGACAGGACTAGCAGATGCCAACATCTGGTCGATAAGTAAGTACCCACAAGGATGTGACCATCAGAGCAGTGTGGATTCCACAGCCCCTTGTTAGAACAAAACAGGATTAAAGTACAGCCAAACTGAAAGGTCATCATCAGGAGAGAAGGAATGCAAGGAGTACTTCAAACAGAGGAATGTCTTCTGGAAAGTCACAGACCCAAAGAGGATTGCGAATTGCTGAGCAGAAACTCCCAGGACATTTGGTTGCAACAAGAGCTGATGAATGTCTGGGATGTATAAACAGGAGTAAGGAAGTTTACTGCTTACTTAGGCTTTGAGGTGTGAGAAAGAAGCCTTCCAGAGACAACATAAAAGGCTCAGTCATTTTTGCTATTCAGAAAGATCCCTTGTAGTGCAAAAGTATTTGTGAAGACGTTAATGTCATTATGTAGATTTGCCAGAGCTAGGGCTGACCTATCTAGCCTAGACAGTGATAATATAGAATAGAGCAGCATGTGGCCCAGCATGGGCTGCAAACATCACCTCTGTTCCTGCATCTTCAACTGATTCAACCCTGCTGAGAGGACATGGCAGCCAGCAGCACCGAAACCCCTCTCTGCTACCTGCTGGCTCACCTTTGCCAGCAGCCCAGAGGCAACCAGTGCCAGAAATCAATTTTTCACAGACAGAGAAGTTATTTGGGACAAAGTGACTCTCATGAAGCAGAAGAAAAGTAGGACCCGAAAACGGATGGATCTGCCAGACACTTGAGAAATGAAGCAGGATTTATTTTAAAACAAGATTGCGTAACCACTTGAAGAAACTGCAAAAAGCGGGGGATCCTCCAGAAATAAGCAGCCCTTCTAGAAAGTGCGATTCAGCCAAATCTTCATCCTTGGCTCAAGATGCAAGTTAACATGAATAAACAGGACTAACACACCCCCCTCATCCTAACCCTGATTTCCACCTTCTCATCAAACACACTGATGACTGGATCTATGAGAGGCCCCACAAGCAGTTCAGTTGCTGTGATAATTATTGCACTTGTATGACAGGACCACTCAATCCCCCGGGCACTGTGCCAAGTGATGCATAACAGACAGGCCCTCCATAGGTGTTTTTCCTGAGACTTGGCTCCTCAGCACTGCTGAACTGTGGGTGATCTCAGACAGAAATGAGGAGGCAGAACTGCAGAGTTTAGGGTAACTGGAAGATAACCAGGAAATCCAGACTCACCCAAGTTTCAGTATTAATGATCACATTTAGATAGTTCGCATATTCTCCTTAAAGCAAAACGGGAAAAGAAATTGCAAAACATTTGTGATTATTATGTTGAATGCAAGTGTGGCAAGAAGTGAAACCAGAGCAGAACAAGGTAGTTTTGGAGGCCACAATGGGGCAGCTGCAGGCTGGCCCAAGGCAACCTGGCTTCCCTTCACGTGGGGGCTCTCACTGAGAGCCTGTGCCAGCCCACCCTCTTGCTGCTGATGGGATCTGACAAGGTTGCAGCTCACGCAGCCTGGCTCCAGATGAATGCCCTAAGGACGGAGCTAGCAGGACTCCCTCCCTTCCGCCAGACACTTCTTCATGTCACCTTTGGCACAAGAGCTTTCTTCCTTTCAACTGCAGCTCCAAAACAGGGCAGTCGAACCCTTTTGACCTATATCTGCCTCTTTATCACTCTGACTGGTTTAGGGGAGACGCAGCTTGGATGGAGGATTCTGTGTGTAGGAACATCCATGCTACACTAGCTGCATGGATATCTTCAAGGACAGTGGCTAATTAAACAGAGAGGAGCTGCTCTGTTTGGTATTGACACAGAGAGCATTACACATGTAAGATGGATGTAACAGTCAGCATTTCTCTGTCTCTTCTTAATCCCTACAGGTCCTCTTTTTGAGAGGTCACAATAGGCTCAGAAGACTGAGAGGAGGTTGTCAGGGGAAGCTGGCAAAGCAATGTTCCTGAGAGGTGGAGAGAGGCGTGGTGGGAATACTCCTTCAAAGAGCAGCCTCACTGCTGAAGAAGATGATGTTCTATGTGCCTTTTCTTTCCAAGACGGTATTTTCCTAAGACAATGTTAACACATGGGCATTCAGCTTGCTGTTATCTGTAAAGACAGCACATCACTCATGGTCAGCATCATCCACGTCAGCTGAACCATTTCCTTCATCTCAGCCAAGAGTCTCTGCACAGATCCTCCCGGACATCTGGCCATGTTCCTCTCTCACAGGAATTCCTCCTTCTCCCAACTGCAGAGCATGGGAAGCATGGGAGCATGGGAAGGGCAAACCAAGCTATTGAGAAACCTAATCCAGCCATGTACAAACCCTTCCCATCCAGCATAACCTGGGCTCCCTGGGTACACGGGTCTCTGGATGATGCATCCAGTTAGCTTCAACAGCCCAAAGCTGGTGAGAATCACATATGCAACCAAAAATCAGACCAGTCCTGCTGCACTGGTCCTGTACCTGCTGCAGCCATGAATCAGGCAGGCTCCACACTGCAAAGATGCATTCACAGTCAAGTGCTTTCAGTTGTTCTCCTTACCCATGTTCCCTGCCTGCAGATGTTTATACACATGACTTTACACTGTGCCTAAAGGACAGCAAATTTAGTTGAGTGTCTCATGGCCAGTAAAGGGCCACACTCTGTAGTCTCCCTGATGGCTTTGTGGAGTAGTCCAGCACTTCCCACTTGCATCAAGTAGTCAGGTCAAAGCTGTCAGAGCAAAAGAAACCTGGCAGAGGTACTTGCTGCCCACCTCAGTCTGGGGCCAAGAAAGCAGCTCAGGTGCGTGCATGGTGGCAACCCCAGTAGCCTTAGTACTCCTCCACAGCCTTGATTCTGAGGCTCCCTCCTGATCTGTGTGTATCCCTGGGAGAGATGGATCCTCTCCCTGTCTCCATGGCAGATGTCCCAGGCCACTAAGAAGAGAAGGGCTGTGGCCAGGGAAGGATGGGGAACATGTGGACTAGTAAGTGAAGACCATGACAGCTGTAGACAGGACAATTCCAATCACCACAGCCATGCAGGACATGAACACAGAATTCCCCCGCCTTTCTCTCCCCATGTCAGAAAGCTTAAGAACTTCAGGGGATTTATTTTATAACACAGATGAGAAGCTTTGGATTTCAGCACAAGAGCAATGAGGAAAACTGTTTAACGCTTAAAATGCCAGCATTTGAGAAGGAGAGCACACGAGAAGGAGAGCAGCATCTGTGACTCCACTGGACGCTGCTCCTCAATGCAGACTGACCATGGGACCATGCTAACTGGTCACTCCAACTGGAGTGCAGAAGGACAGGATGGGAGAAGCGTCTCCTTTAACCCTGGCCATGACATTCCTGCTCCTTAGGGGGGAATTGGAGAGCGAGTCACATCCTCTGTGTCACCCCACATCCTGCCCACACTGCAGGCACACAGGGAAACCGTCAGCTGTCACCATGGCACAGCCCTGGCCTGCAGGGCCCCTCCTCCCTGCCTGGGCACAGGGCAGCAGCCAAGCAAGGAGATGGCAGAGCACACACATGGCTCCTCCACTCACACCCAGCTGGAGCAAAGGCATTATCCGTCACACCTCTGAGCCATGCCTCACAGCAGACCTCAGATGGCAGAGGAACACACACAACTTTGTGCTCTACCACTTGCTGAGGATGAAGGTTTTCTAATCTGGCCTGCTTGGGACACTGTGGGAAAAGAGCAGCAGCACAGCACGCTCCCCAGCAGCTCGCTGTGCCTGGGTTCTGCAGGCAGAGGAGGGCACAGCACATGGGAAACCCTTCAGCACTGTCAAGCTGGCACAAGTGGCCAAAACTATTCCTCCCTTTGCGGAACCAGGATGACAGGTAGGTTGAACCCTTCAAAAAGCCATTTTGGTCTCCAGCATGCCAAAGGGGGAACCAGGGTAGCTGTGAAGGCCCATGGCACCCCGACCTCACCCCAGATACTGATCATAGAGCTGTGTGTGATAATCTAAATGCTGCAAGCACAGCATGGGAGCCTGCTAAGGCAAGACCAACAGCACACTGGGGTTTAAGCTGTTCACTATAAGACATGACATGCGTCCCCTGGGACAAGCTCATCCTCTGCTGCTGCAGAAAGAAGTGAAGCAACTCCCTTCTACTCAGGCTTTCCCTCCTACCAAGAACCCCCCATGGAGAAGGAGGAAGAGAGGCTGGGGTGCAGCAAATGCCAAACATTCCGGCTCTGGGGAAGCCACATTCCCTCTCTCCCACCCCCACTGCCTTTCCTGCAAAGCAAAGTCTGATGCTTTCCTGCACATGCTCACCCCAGTTCTCCAGCCTTGGCTACCTTGCTCCATCAGGATTTAAGTCTGTGATTTACAAGAGATGTGTGACTCTCTTAGAGAGACTGGCTCCAGGACTGCCCCTCAGCCCTTCCCTGGAAATCCCTGTTTCTTCAGATAATGGAAGAATCATGCCTGGACAAGCGGAGTTGGACAAAACAGGCAGTTCTCTGATGGGTGGTACTTGCTGAGACATGCACCTCTGGGCACCCCCTTTCCAGCCTCCCATTCCCATCAGTTCCTTCAGGCCCCTCAGTGGCTACTCCTGTTGCAAGAGGCCAGGAGGTTCCTCCTGACAGAGGGCTGGGCATAAAGGTTCTGGCAAAACGGCCCTTTGGGAAACCCTGGCCTTCATCTGATTAGATACAGGCGGCCCAGACTTCCAGGAGCAGCAGGTTAATCAGTTAATGGCTGAAGGATGCTGGGCGATGCGCTGCCGCATGCTGCGGGGCAGCCCCAGCCGCACAGCCCGGGGGCAGCCACTCCTTCCTCTCTGGGGCCAGATCTGGGAAAACATCTGTTCTGATAAAGAAAGTGCTTCACCAGGGAGGGGGCAGGCCCCAGCCCATCAGCTGCTGCAGCCCAGCGACCACGGGCTCCTCAGAGGCGCTGCTTGCTCCCCCTCCGTACTCATGACTCGCAAGGCCAGACACTGGGGTTAATGGCCTGGAAACCATCTGGGGGCTGGAGGGGGCAGATATGTCATGCCCCAAACAGGAGGCGTTCAGACCTCAGCCGCAGACTTCGAGAAGGCCCCGTCACGCCGTTATGCCTGCCGTGCCCACTGCCAATGCCACGGGCACCCACTGTCACCCACGGGTCCAGAAAGGGCTGCCCTGGCCTTGCACCCACCTGCCCCTCACAACCAAAGGCATCACCAGGCAGGGCTGGAAACCCGTGCATGCTCAGGCAAGAAAAAGGGCACAGAGAATTTCGGGGCGTCTGGGCTGTGCAGGGCAGCTGGCCCCGCGCACTCGGTCACTCGCTGCCCGTGGCAGCACAGTGGCCACACGGCCGTGTGCTCACACGGGGAGGGCACCGCGGGCAGGCGGCACCGGAGCCCGCCGCTAACAGGTACGGCTCCGGCCCCGGGCAGCCGCTCTGCCCCCGGCGTGACGGTGACTGGGCAGCGGCACCGAGGGGCAGGGCACTCTCGCCGCACGCTGCCCGCCTGCTCACCGGCCCAGTGGCCCGGAGGCCAGCCGCTCTGTGACACGCACACCAGGCAGGAGCAGGCTCCGGACCCTGAAGTCGTTCCAGAGGATTAAGGAGCCGGCTCTGGGCAGCCATGACTATCATGCGACAAATCCTCTCCTCCCGCAAGCAGCCCTCGGTCGGCACTTGCCGGCACCGCACATCAGTCGGGCTCCGGCTCCCGCAGCCCCTCCATCCCCTCGCACGGGTTGCGCGGTGCCGCGCCGGGCTGAGGAGCGCTCGGGGACAAAACCCTCGGCATCCCATCGCTCCAGAGAAAGTGCAACCGGGACCGCCTCGGCGAGGGGGCAGAGGGGGCGCGACGAGGCCCGGGGCACGGCACCCCGATGCCCGTCTCGCCCCNTCCTGGGGCTGCGGGGCCGTGCCGGTGCCGCGCGTTTCGCAGCGGGATGAGACTGGCTGGGAAGAGGCGCGCATCTCGGGAGGAGCGTGCCGAGAAGGGTTGGGATGGGGGAGGCCCGAGCGGCCGGTGCCACCCACGGACACGCGGCGGGGACGAGGGACCACTGCTGTACACAGCTACAGGAGCCAAGTGCGGACCTTTGTAAGGGCAGCTGATGTCATCCAGAACAGCGAACATTTCGGGTTTGGGGTTCCTCCAGCAGACCATCATGGCATGATGCAGTGGCAGAAACCGTTACCAGGAATACTGATAGAGCTCCAAAATGATGTCTCTGAGATCTGGAACAGCTGGCAAAGAGCAAGAGTCTGGGCAAAGTTTCTCCAGATCATAGTTCAAAGATACAACTCGATCACAGATCGAAGTGTGACCAGATCGTAGTTCACAAGTGCTCAGTGAACATGTTTCTTTCCATCAGAAATTATTTCTTTATTCTGAAAGAAAGGAAATCTAATGGAAGGGTGTGGGGAAAGGGTTTTTTAATTTATTATTATTATTATTTTGGTCAATAATGGGAGCATTTTTAACTAATTAAAACACAGGGAAAGTTCTGAGGTAGATGGCAGTATCTAGTTCGACATCTGCCACTGGATACAGTCACAACAAGGCCACTGTCTAACCTGTGATGACCGTCTCCACCACTCTTCCACCCTCACTATCTGGGCCTTTTGGTAGTTTCCTGATATATGAGTCACTGTCAATGTATCCTTCCATTTTGATACCAAGTTATTGAGAGCTATCCTGAGCGTGACTATCCAGCCTCTTTTGTGCTTGTGCTGGATTAGTTTAATCTACACCACTTTCCCTGTCCTACAAAACCATCATGCAAGACAGTGCCAGAAGCCTAACTGCAGTCCTTATCTCACATCTAATACTTCTGTCTGCAAGACCAATCACTGTGACAGAGAAGGGGATTTGATCTACTCACAGTGTCCTTGACAGTCCTCCTTACAGCCCCACATTTGTTGCCAGGCTGTTTCTGCCACTGCCAGCTTTCTCCTCACGGGAGGAGAGGGGATTCCCGCTGATGCTATTTCTACAGACAATTTTGGCAGTTAAACTTCTCAGTTCTAGCTGGTCACCAGGGGGCCGTGGAGCTCCTCACAACCACGGTAAAGTTGAGGAGCACACTTCTTTCTCCTCTGTCTGCCTGCCTGCCTGCCAGCAGTCTCCACCAGCAGGCTTCTTCACCACCAGACGTCCCCTCCCAGACTTCTCCAGAAAAACTTTGGCCATGGCTCCTGTCATCCAGAGTAGAAGGGAAGGATACAACCTTTCAAAAGGGCAAGGTTTTCAACATTAGCAGTATTGCTGACTGACACTTTCCAAGAGGGAAGTAGAAGGTGCCTTGACCTAGTCCTTAGAACAAACTTTCCAACTCTCTGGTCAATAAATATTGGATTTCCCAAATGGAGCATCAGTGACTGATGCTGTAAGCCCTGTACTCTATCAGCCTAGTAGGAAAGGTGGCAAGAATCTTGACAGGAAACTTACACCTGAAATTTGTTCCTTCCTGTTACAAGATTAAAGCACTAGTCCTGTATTTGTACAGTCCACTTGGAAACTGCAATGTCTGAGCTGTTTCCTAGCTGGCTTTAGGTGCTGCTCCTGGGAAGGAGTGGCTGTGATCACCTGCTTCTCCACAGAGCTTTGATAAGCAAGTGACTGCTGACTCGCTATCACATGAGCCCCACTGTGCAGGACAAGCCCAGGACCCCTCTCCAGCCCATCAACCCCCCCTGCATCCCTCAGCCTCGGGGCTGCCTCCTGCCCCAAACCTGGCACAGTGGTGGTCCCTGTGTGTTTGGCAGCAATGCCAGCCACCCAACAAGCTCCCAGCCCTCCTCCCAGCCCAGCTGCAGATGGCACAAGAACCAGGATGCCATGGCTGTTCTCCTCTGCTTGTCAGCGGAGTTCTGGGCTCGGGGAGAGGAGAGCCAGGGCAGGCAGGAGCTGGTGGGTGTGAGCAGTGAGCTATCCCTGCATCCATGAAAGGAGCAATCCTCTGGTGCTGCAGGCAGCAGGGCCCCGCACCCAGCAGAGGCAGCAGCAGACAGTGAGTCAGCTTCCTGCTGGGCTTTCCACACCGGGGGAAGGTCGGCAGAGGACTGGCAGGAACAAGCTGAGGCAGGAATTCCTCCTGGACTCCAGACAGTATCTTAATTTCCTCTTCTGCCACGGGTCTGGCACATTGCTGGGAGGCAGGCAGGCCCGCATGCCCCGCTGTGGGTGGGAAGCATCTGACAGATTTGCTCTTCCATTGCCTGCGAGGGACGAACTGTGACACCTTGGCTGCAGGTCCCATTTCCTCAATGGCTCATCAGAAATGTGCTCGTAGGGTGGAGGACTGATTTCCTCCACTGTCATCCCTGAGGTGATCTCATTTGGGAGAGTCAGCAGCAGAGGCAGGATACCTTGGGCCACACGAGGGCACAGGGAGGCACAGATGCAGAAGGAGGGCACCTGTGCATTGCCACCATCACAGTCCCCACTGCCAGGTCCTGCTGCTTCGCTAAGGCAACCAAATCCCCCCTTGCCCAAAGCACTGGACAGCCAGGAATGCATTCACCAAAGACAGAGAACTACTGATAACAGCAACTAAAAATCAAGCATGCCACCCATTGCCAGACCCTGGTAGACCACCAGATGCCAAGGTGCTCTCCTAACACAGGCTGCATGCATACAAGGGGAAGGGGACACACAGAACACACAGTAGGGTGCAAACTGATCCCACAGTTCTGGCCCTCTCCTTCTTACAGTTACACAATTCCTTGAAATCAGCTTATAAATCAACAATTGAAAAGGGCAGGTCCTTCCTTCTCCCATTCCTAGATGGCAGGTAGCCCAGCCACAGCTCAGACTTGGTCAGTCTGGCCAGGCCAGCTCGGGCTTGGGCTGCTTGAACTCAGCTCATGAAGGACCTCTCCTCCAGCCCCATCCCCTGCAAAGTGACAATGGTGATGATCAAAGCTATGCCGAAGCTCTCCCTGCCCGGGGCTGCTCTGAGGCTCTGTGACAGGAATTAGCCCAGGCTCCTTGGGGACAGGATCATGTTTGTACCAGATGTGTCTCTGTTCCAGAGGAATGTGATTAAGGATGTCTGGAGAGGCTTTCACAGGGTCACACCAAGCACTGCGGCACCTGCTCCCCCAGAGAGCAGGAGCGTGAGGGGGAGTCCTCCTTCAAAGGAGGGACAGTGTGGGCTGGGGAGGGGTTATTTGTCCTGGGCACCCTGCTGGCTCCTGTATCAATCACTTCAGCCACCAGCAGCAAGCCCGTCTCACTGCAATGCACAGTGCTGCTTCTGCACACTACAGAGCTCAGGCCATGGGCAGCTACACCCTTGCTTAGTCTGATCACAGTGGGAAAAGCTTCTTATCCCATCCAGGCACAGGAATGCCCTCCAGCGCTGCCCTTTCTCTGTAGGTCAGGAAAACAGGATGTTGTCTTCATTTTCAGCCTGAGCACAAAAGCAGATCACTGGAGCAGATGAGCCCAGAGGGTGGATGCTGGGCACATCCACCCTACTGTGACCATGTGCCACCCCTTGGCCTCTGAAGTACCCTCCTGAGCTGCATCACTGGGGCCAGCACTGTAGCTACCAGCCCCATCTGCACTTGGCCATGCTGACCAACCAAACCCACAATCAGGTTATCTCCAGCTTTCTCTGCAGATAGCAGTCCTGGTCTTGTTCTTTCAGCCCAACCCTTCCTTCCTTTCCCTTCCACATCCAGGCCACACATCCAGTCCCTGGCAGTGACAAGCTGAGGTTCTCTGCCACTGCTCCCTTTGTGCTGCTGCCAGTTTGCTTGGGGCCACAACATATCTGTGTGTGGCTTTTACACCTCTGCCATGAGAAATGCAGTCCCAGTACTGAGACTGCTGAATGAGGGAGCTAAGCTGCACCAGGCTATAATTACAGTAGGAACATGTGGGGAGAGGCCAGCCGAGCGCATCTACCTCATTTCCTCTCCTATTAAGTCTGCCCTGTTTTTGTTTGACCCAGACCAAACCTTGCTATTAATGGCACAATGCTGTGGAGGTCACAGATGATTCTGCTACAAGCAGCCTTGTGGATTCTGCTCGACTAAATGCATAGGCAGGGCTTTGCTTGCAGATACCATTACAATGTGATTCATGCTGTAGAAAGTATGTCAGGCAGCTGTGGTGTAGGCAATTCCCAGACTGGGCTGTTTTGCCAGGGGAGCTCTTTGTCTCCTTCACAACCAGCAAGCCAGGCGAGCAAGCAAGGAGGTTAAATGGTGTCATGTCACTACCCCTGGCTGTGGCCGAGTTCTGCTGATGGGTGCTGGTAGCCTGAGCCATGCACTTTTCCTCTTCCTGATCTTGCCTGCACAATTTCAGCTTGCAAAATCATTTTTGTGCTGAAGGAGAGAGCTCATCTCACTGTGCACCTGCAGCCAAACCGATGCCAATCCCTGCCCTGTTTGGTTGTGCTTGTCCCTTTTAAGTCCCTGGAGGCAACCTGAAATGCTGTGCTCCTGGACTAGCAAAGCAAAAAAGCAGGCGAGGCTGTGCTAACACCTCCAGGGCCAAAAAGTGAGTGCAGTCTCTGTTCAGAGCACCAGTAGCTGGCCCCAGCATCTGGCCATCTGTCTTGACTGAGGAAGAGAGCCTGGCATAGCAGTAGGCAGGCGCTCCCCAGCCTCTCCCAGCCCCAGTGAGGTTGTGCTCTGTGTGCTAGAGGGGGGGGGACATCCTCCAGGGACACTGGGCTGATGGATGAAGGAAATCATCCAGCTGGGCTCCTGCAGCAGAGATCACAAGGTCCCCCCTTCTCTGCAGAAATCACATGAGGAGGATTACCCTCCCGTCCTTCTTAATGACAAGATCACATCTGGCAGCCCAGGGGGTCACAGAACAAAGTGGCAGGAGAGATGGGGGATGTTGTGCAGCGCTGATGTTTGGCACTTCTCCCTGTTCTGACTCCTGCATGGAGTCTGACTCCTCTGAGCCATGAAGGACATTCATGGGTGCCAGCCCACCTCCTTGCTGCTCCTTGAAGGGAAGAAGCTTTGGCAGTCTCATTTCAGAGCTCAGGCTGAGCCTTCCCCATCCACACCTCACAGCAGCATTGCCCCTCTCTGCGTGGGAGCTCATGTGAGCCATCTCTGCAGAGCAAGACACAGCAGCTTGTGACCGGGTGCATCCCAGCCAACAGCATGCACCTGGACAGGGGAACCTTCCACGGGCACAGGAGAATTGTCCCAGAAGTGCCTCAATCACTTCTGCAAAGAGTCCCTTTGGAGACCAGTCCCAGCACAGGCACCTCAGAGAGCCAGAGGGCTGGAGAGCCTTGAGGGGACGATGCACTGGGAGGGATGGAGCAGGGGCACAGGGCAGCAGCCAGGAAGCAAACCTCCCAGGGCAACAAATGAATGAAGGCCAGACAAATTACAGGAGTACTCACCTGTACTGAGGAAACATGCTGCCCAAGCCTGTGCCCAGGATTCAGACATCCCTGCTAGAAAAATATCCTTTGCAAAGATCTGTGTGAGGGAGAGGAGCTGGATGGAGCTTCATCTCTGTCCTGCAATTCCGTGGCAGTGTCTGGCAACTGGCTCTGGGAAAGGCTGGCTGCAGCACGAGGGACACGTCCAAACCTACTGTTCCCATGGGGAGGAAAGTTTGTGTCCGTGCCTGAGGAGGGCAGGTTCCTCCCCTGGCGGTCAGCAGGGCCCTGCTCAGCCCTTTCTTCCCTCCCAGGTGCTTCTCCTGGGGCTGGTGAGTCCCTTCTTCTGAGTGACATGAAGGGGAGGTGGATGGAGGGTGGGAGACGGAGAGCATGGGGCTCGGGCCATGGCAGGGATGTGCACGGTCTCCAGTGCTCAGCAGTACTGGCTGAGGGAGATCCTTGGCATCTGCAACAGCAGGCAGGACCCCAGCACCCCTGAGCTGGGGCTGTTCTTGGGGCTTCACATGCAACCATTGTCCTGCTCAGCATCAACTCTGCTCTCCCCAAAATGGTGCAATTCACACCTGAACAAACCCACTTGTGTTGGAGATTGCAACCCAGAGCCACTCTCACTCCTGCCAGTGTGAGGAATGCACTGTGCTGCCACCTCCTGCTATTGTTACCTATCCAAACCCCTCCTCATGGGGAAGAGAATAAAAAGGTTTTCATAATTTATTTTAATTAAGTTTGAGTGCCTGCAAAGCAGACACGAAAGCTCATGCAAGGACTTTCAGACACACAGGGGAAAGGGGAAACTTTGCCACTGGCACTTGCCCACAGTTTTATTGTAGGAATGGTTTTAGCTAGCAGTTTCCTTTACTTCCCAGCCATACCCATGTGAATGGGTGCCAGTGTATCTGACAACAGAGATGTGCCAGCCCCTCCTGGCTGCAGAGAACAAAAATAACTGGAGAAGATAACTTGAGTGTACTTGAACCCAGGTGGCAGAAACAGAAACCCAAACAGTTTGCTTAAACAACACAGTTGTTTAAAATAATAAGGTTGATAATTTGGGGAATGAACCTTCTATTTTTAAGTCTCTGGACAGGCTTATTTTGTAAAGATAAACATCTTCTCATATAGCAAAGAGGGAGAAACTTCTGGTAGGAGTGCAGTCCTGGTCTGGCATAAGTGAGTCCCTTATCAGGGAGCAAGTGAACACTTTCCCCATTCCAGAGCACCCCTTGGAGAACTGAGGGCCTGGAGACACCCAGGGTATTCCCCCCAGTCCCAGCACATGAGCATTCCCTGAATCCACAGGCAGCTTCTCAGCTACTCCCCCTGCACTGCAGCAGCATTTTGTGATCCTGCATGCTCCTGGTGTGGCAGCAGCCAGCAGCCTCTTCCTCCTCCTCTGGTCTGACTAAAGTGGGGGTACCCCATGGAGTGCACCCCTTGCAGCCCCTTTACTCCTCCTGCCTCAACCCATCCCTATTGTCCTCTCCATCCACCTGCTGTCTCTTCTCTGGCAGAGCAACCAGGACCAACTCCTCCAAGCTGGACAGATATCCCATTCTTCAAGCAGCACACCAGCCTTTGGTAGAACTGATTGCTGACTGAGTCCACGTGTGACCCAAACCAGAGCCCCTGCAGCAATCCTGCCTACACTGCATCCTGGTGCAGTGTGTTTTCCAGCACATCCAGGGCCCAGGACCATGTGGATGAGCTGTGATCCCAGTTGACTCTTCTCCATCACTGTGGCCACCCATGGAAGCCCTCTACTCTGCCCTCGAAGGGGAGATCAGCACCTTCATGAGGCACATGCAGCAGTGCCAGGAGAGCTTTGACCTGCGCAGCCTGTACCATGTGCTGCTGCTGGTGCTGCCACGGAGCCCCTCGGGGCAGGTGGAGAGCTGGCAGCACCTGCAGAGGCTTGCCCACTGCAGGCCTGGCTCGGCCAGCCCCAACGTGTCCAGCAGCTACGTGGAGTGGCTGGCCTCCTACCTGCAGCACCTGAGCACACTGAAGGAGAGGTTCGATGCCAGGGTGGTGGTCCCTCTCTGTGAGAACTTATACATGCACGAGGAGCCGGCTGCCTGCCCTACCCAGCGGTCCCCGCTGGCATCCATCCCCCACCTGGCTGCACAGCTCTTTGCCCACCGGCGTAACTGGGGGCTGCTGCTGCAGGGGGGGGCCCTCAGTGAGAGGGTCTTCAGCCCCCAGAGCTTGCATGACCTATGTGGCTTTGCTGATGTGGGACCCTTTGTGAAGGTCTTAAGGCTGGTCCCTGATGTCTTTCACCAGAGCTTGGCCACAGCAGATCTTGCCCAGAAGTGGGTCTCTCTTCACCGCAACAGGTACAGCCACTTCCTGCCACCATCAGCATCACTGTCACCATCACTGCCACTGCAGCCACCAGCAGGGAGCAGAGCAGGGCTGGCTCCTGCCACTCTACAGCCCCCTCCACGCAGCAGGGCCCCCCAGCAGCCCAACCCTCTCCTGGGCTTGCCCAACCCCATGATCCCACTGCAGCCCTCAGGCACAGGCAGCAGAGCTGGGGTGCTGCGAGCCCAGCTGCAGGAGAGCCGGGAGGAGCTGCTGGCCCTGCTGCACCGCAGGGAACGGGCAGCTGCCCTGCATGCCCAGCTCCGTTGTGTTTCCCAGCGCATCCACGTCCTGCACCTGCAGCAGCGGGGCCAGGGGCTGGGGCTGGGGCTGGCCCGGCCCTGGCAAAGCTCAGGTACAGCTATGGGAGCTCACCAGCATGAGGCTGCCCTGGATGAGGAGTGGCAGAAGAGTGTGGAGCTAGAGCAGTACCACCACAGCATCCTGGAGGCTGACTGGCTGCTGGAGCTGGAGGTCAGGCCCATCCTCATCCGGAGGATTGATGTGGTAAGGGGCACTTGTCGCTCTGCTTGTGCTCCCTGCTCTGCATACCAGGGTGGGTGGGGCACTGCTGCAGTCCGGGGTGCTGTACAGGAAAGGCTGTACATCCAGGTGGAGATGTGAATCTTGTGGGACTGGGTACAGCCATAATCTCTCCAGTCCAATCCAATGGCCTGCTGGGCAGCCATGGACATTCAGATGTGAGGAAGGAGAGCTGAGGAGCACAGAATGGGAGAGGGAGTGTTTCCTAGCATGGCAGAGCAGCCTGTGGGTCATGGATACTCCCATCGAGCTCAGCTGAATGCTCAGAAGATAGGCACCAACATTGCTTCCTCTCCTGCAGGTTCAGCAGCAGTGCCAGGCCCTGGAGAGGGTGCTGCGAGGCCAGGCACTGCCTGCCCCACAGCACACCCGGCTCAGAAACAGGATGGCCACCACCTGTGTACCTGGGCAGGCTCAGCCCTCTGCCTCAGCAGCCAGCCCCTGGAGCAGCCAGTGACTGACCATGGGCAGTGGGACTTCCACCTACTCCCAGCAGCAGCACCTGGAGGACACGCAATCCATCAGCATGGGCTGCAGACAGCCAGCAGCTCACAGCGACCTGGCTCAGTTCTTGCCTGGGAAGAAAGCATGGAAAGAACGTGTTTGATGAGATGTTTCTTCTGTGCTCAGCCCATGGCCGCGCCATTCAGCGTGTGATGGGCACTGGGTGCTGCTGAGCATGCAGGCACGAGCATGCACATGTATGTGGCTGCAAGCAGGCAAGAGAATATATTTCTGGTTAAACATGGGGCTCAGCATCCTATTTCCAGCAGCCAGTGTGGAGGCTGAGTCCACAGTAACCAGACTGCTTGATGACGAAGATAGAAAGCCCACCTCCATGCTGGCAGTGGGTAACATGGTGACAGTCCTTGTTCCAGATGGGGTTTGCTACCTTGCTGGCTGTGGTGGGCAAGGAAGTTTTGTGTTGGGGAATTTCAATCAATTTAATTTACTGCTATTAGCGATAAAACCAAAAGCGTAGAGCCGGAAGCACAGTTCCTGTGAAGAGTTTATTGGTGTAGCTGTTTCCACTACAGTCAGAGGAGTCACAATGCACAGAAACAACAGGCCTCCTACACTACACAGAGAGGACAGGACACACACGGCCACAGACACACAGAGACACTCGTCTCTCTGCCCCGGGCCCTGTGGGGGGCCAGGCTGTGGGCAGGACCTGCTGCAGGGGAGGCTTCTTTCTCTGATGGGATATTTCTGCAGCCTCCTGAGGAAGGCATTGGACCCTCCCAGTAATGAAGCACCCACCATCTCTCGCAGGAGCCAGGCTGGTAAGTGGGAATGGGGGCAGCATCTTCTCCCAAATCCAATGGTGAAGTGAGCATCCCAGCTCCCTCTGGAAGACCAGTCCAGCTCTGACCATCAGGAAGAGGCTGGGGTGCCTTTCTCTTATGGCACTACCCTTGGAGTTTCCAGGGGCAGCAAGGGCACCATCAAACACTTTCTGGGCCAACTCTGAACAAAGGCTGCCAGCTCAGGGAGACTCCAGGGAACAGCTCTGTCAGGTGGAAAGGTCTGACGCACAGCAAGTTCCACCTGAACATGAGGAAGAACTTTACTGTGAGAATGACTAGCACTGAACAGGTTGCCCCAAGAGGCTGTGGAGTCTCCCTCACTGGAGATATCGCAGAACTGTCTGGATACAATCCTGTGCCACGTGCTCTGGGATGACTCTGCTTGGGCAGGGAGGTTGGACCAGATGACCCACTGTGGTCTCTTCCAACCTGACCCATTCTGTGATTCTGTGGAGCTGCCCAGAGGCGATGGGGGCAGAATGCTGGGTACCCTGAATGCTGCCCCTTCCCACCTGGAGGGCACCGCTGGATGTGAAAGGCGATCTCAGTATGGCTGCAAAATTGAGGCTGGGGTTGCAGTGACTTCCTTGTAGGCTTGCAGGGAGCCAGACTCCGTGGATCACTGCACAGGGAAAGGGAGGGGACCCAAAGGACTGCTTTGTGCTCCAGCACTACATTGCTGGTATAGCTTCTTAAATACGGTTTGTTCTCAAGGACAGGAATGTGGGGATCACGAACTGGGATACAGTCCTGTGATGAGTGTTTAGCCCTGCAACCTCTGTGGAGGTGCAGAATGGCAGAGGACTCCTCTTAGTTCCTGCAAGAGGGCAAGCATTCAAGGCTTCAGAATACCTGCTTGTCTCCAGCCTCCCCTCCCTGTGCAGTTTGCCTTTGGAAATAAGGTTGGGAAAACTGAGAGGAGCCAAACAGCCTCTTCCATGTCTAGCAAGAGCTGAAAACAGTCCTGTGGGAAGGTGACTGGACAGAAGACTGTCTGGAGGACTAGGCCAAGATGCCAGATCCTCTTTGCCTGTCTGCCAGGCTGCAGCAGCCCCATGGGCCAGTAGCTGTGGCAGAGGCCTGGTGTGAGCACTCCTAGAAGGGGGCAAAGGGAGCAGGAGCAAGGCATCTGCCAGCTGAGTAAGGTGATTGCTGGCCTGGGAGAAGAGGCAGCTTCTAGCCCATTCCTGTGAGTGTTCAATGTCACGTGCTGAGCTACCCAAGCATCATGGTAGTGGAGGGGAATGCAGTGGCACCAGCTGGCACGGTTCCCCTTCACCACCTGGAGACCAGACACAGGCTGCCTCCAGCACGGAGGGGACAGACCCCTGACCCATGGGCACTCAGGATCCACAACCCTTTGGGATGTGAGAGGCATCTCTCAGCCCACCAGGTCCAAGAGGAGAGAGACTCACAGCCTCTGCTGAGCGAGCAATGGGGCAGCCAGAGCCGGGGCTGCATCCTATGGAACAGCCATTCATTGGTCCAGGCAAGAGATCGTGTGACTCACGGCAAGTCTCCAGTTAGTTCTTGGGAGGGATGAGCAGGCATGAGCTGCCTGTCCTGCAAGCAGGGGGGGCAGCTCCCAGCTCACACAGGCATGTGCAGCTCGTTGTACTCATCCCGGCCGTCCTCATCGAAATTTGGCTCCGCATCCTCCGAGTCCAACTGGGAAGAGGCAGAGACCAGGCTATGAAGGCCACAGCTGCCCCCAGCATGGGGTCAAGCCTGGCACAGAGGGATCAGCACACAGCAACCCAGTCAACTGGGCTGTGCTGGGAAAAGCAAAGCTCTTGCTCCTTCCTCTCTGAACAGGCTCCTTCTTTAAACCCTCCTGCCCATCCATGCTTCCCCAGCCCGATGCCCTTTCTATTCTAATGCCTGGGGCTTTGGTCCAGCACTGCAGCTCCTTCCTCTCCCCATGCTGGCAGCACTCACTTCTGGGTCCTGCCCCAGGCTTTTCTCCAACAAAATCTCAGGATGCTGACAGCAGCAGAGGAGCTGCCAGCCCCTGAAGAGCTGCCAGCACCCTGGCACTGTGGTTACATGCTGAAGTGCCAACAGCCACAGGCTTTGATGTGTTGCTGGGCTGTTCTTGCTGCTGGTTCAGTGGGGAATCGGTGTATTTCTTGATGAATGAGCCACAAGATGGAAGGGGAAATCCTTATTCCAGGCCTCTGCCTAGCAGGAACCTGCTTCCTTGCCCCAGGCTGCCCATCCATCTCATCTTGCACTCCCAGGGATACAAGATCCAAGGAAGCCATCCACCCACCTACTGCTGTTGAGCAAAGACCCTCAAGACTTTGCCGGCCCATGATCTCCCAGCCTTTCAGGCTTCCAGATCTCCTCAATCTCACTCCAGTGTTGCAAGCTAGCCTGAGGACAGCTGTCTGCTCACCGCTTTGAGCTCCCTGTCGTGGAAGAAGCGGGGCAGCACGAAGCGTCGCAATGGCACTGTCATGATCAGGACAAAGGGGAAGGCCAGTGATGCCACTGTAGATTTCACCACCCAGAGCAGCACAATGCAGGCCAGTTGAATGCAGGTGAAGAGATTCATTCTCCAGGTCTTCACCTAGTAGGTAAACCCAGTCTAAGAACACATTATCTTTCCACACAGAATAACAGAGACCCAACTGGCAAAACAAAACTCTTCTGCATAGCATAGTACAGTGGAGTACCTGCTGCTGCAGGGTCTACCTGCCTTTATAGCCAGGTAGAGCTCCATAACACATCAGGCTCTGTGCTACCTGGCAGCATACCCACCTGGCAGTGGTGTCTCTCCACCCCCTCAAGCAGCACATCACCCCTACAAATCATCTGTCCATCCATATGATATCTTGGCAATACACTCCTGGGTGCAGCCTACCAGCATTGTACCACCTCTGTGCATGCCTTACATTTCTCAGCACGAATTTGAAGCCAAGCAGGGTCACCAAGCCAAGTATCACCCTAGCAAAATACCCCCCTCTCCTCACCTGCTTCTTCTTCCTCTTCTCCTCATCACCTGGTTTTGTGCAACCTGCCTTTGCTCACCTTGACAACATAGATGTGGTCAGGGTGGTGCTTGGACGGCATGAAGATCAGGAGCAGGCGCTCGTAGAGCTGGATGCCAGTGAGCGAGGTAACCCCCATGTAGAGGAAGATGCCGAAGAGCACAGCCAGGGGGATCTGCCGCAACATGTTCCCCATCACAATGGACAGACCTGCACAGAGTTCAGGGCATGTGTGTCCTGCACCAGCCCCTCTGCAAGGCACCTCAGCCTCTGTCCCTCTCCCACCTCCTCTGTGTCCTGGGGCGCAAGGGAAAGGAAGCTCAGAACGGGTAGGTGTGGGCAGTCCTGCAGTGAGCAGGCAGAGCACAGGTTGGCCCATGGGGCAGGGACACCGCCAGGAGATTCAAGTGCTCGGTCCTGACCCCTCCCCTCCCTTCTTCCCCGAGCAGAGGCTCACCAACGAGAGCAGCAATTAGCACTCCGGTCACACGCTGCTCCTTCACCTCCTCGATCCTGGGCTTCTCCCCGGGGGCGATGGCCTTGCTCATGACAGTCAGGGCGTTGACGTGTGTGACGGAGCGCACGGTTGCTGCCGTCAGCCAGGGCAGCCCAAAGAGAGCGCAAAGCCCCCCCATGGTGCCAATGAGCAGGAGGTCCAGGTGGAAGCCAGAGCCTTTCAGCAACTTCCTCTCCTTCTTGCTAACAATCAGTCTGAAAGAAAATAGAACTTGGGTCAGTGCAAGGCCCAGGTCAGCTCTCAGGGACAGCACTGCAGCTGGGCACAACATTTGCTCTCTGAAGACAGCAAACATGGGGATAACAAGAAGACGGCTGAGGAGCAGGATGGTGGCTGTCAACCTCAGGTTCCTGTTCTTGGCTGAGGCAGGTCTCCACCACACCATATGCCAAGAGCAGAGCCAAAAGATGATGGGAGAAGCTAAGGTACAGTCTGAAGTGGCCAGGATCCTGCTCTTGCTGGTCCTCTGGGATGTCCATTTTATCTCCAAGTGAACCAGCACTCATCATGGCCTTGTCTGTCTAGGGATTAGCAATGGTTGAGGTTGGAGGGGGAGGTACTCACGTAGTGATCTGTGTCTCCATGAAGATGAGAATAAAGACCAGGAGGGCGGGGATGGCAGAGGCAAACATCATCCACAGAGGAAAGGTCCCACTGCTGCCCATGGGGTGGATGAACCAGCCACGCTTGTGAGGGGATGTGACCGACAGGCCGGAGGGGACATTCAGCTTCTGGTGGTGTAGTTGCAAAACCCAGCAGTTACTCATTAATACAAACATGCCCACAGCCTCACACAGCTTTGATCCTCCTGCTCTCCCTGGTCTGAATGCCTCAAATGATGGGATAAGCCACCCTGAACTGAGCAGGACTTTCTCATGGATAATCCCCTTCAGTGCAAAAAATCCCATGTTCCCTAACATGCGCCTGTGTCATTTCCTTTCCGCTACTTAAATTCCCTTTGTTTTTTTCCAAGAGACCAAGGAAATATCTTCCCTCAGGAACCTCGCCCCCATGTCAGTCCTTTCAGACCATGGTCAAAATGCTCCTTGACCTCTGCTTGGACAAATTAAGTGTTCTGAGCTGCCTACCATTTTCTGAGGTGGCTTTCCAGACTTTCCAAGGCTTTTCTGAGACATTTTACAGCATTGTTTTTGCAGTGCGAACCCCAGAAGTGGCCACATTCTCTAGAAATGACCTCACCCTGACCATGTTCAGAGGGAATATCATGTTTGTGCTCCCATCAGACCACACAGACTCCTAGCTGTACATCATCCTGACCCTGCGTTCATCAGCATTTGAACCCTTGGCTCTGTGCTGCTGTACAGCATTTTCTGCTATCTGCACTGCAGGCAGAGTTTATGATTTGCATTTATGTTAATCAGCATAAGTATGAATAATATTTCTGGAATGTTTGTCCTTGAGTTAAGCTCTGTAACTAAGTACCATTTTCTCAGAAAGCTTTATACATATGCTGAGTTAATACTAAAATGATAATGCTTTTGATATCAACTGTAGAAGTGTAGAAGGGTATGAAAAGAATGTAACAAAGTGCATGATTTTACTAACGACTGATAGACTGAAATTTTTCACTGAAATTCAAATGAATAAAAATGCATTTGGATTCCACCAAGCCTTGGGCTGTTTTGATAAAAAGCTTGCATGATGAACAGGAAATGCTTTTCACCCTCTTCCCAATCTTAGCAAAAAAAAAAAACCCTGTAAACAAAAATATATAACTACATATCTACTGAAAAAGGAGAAAAAATTAAACCTGTGTGATATGTTTGTTCAATAACCTTAAGTTATCAAACTTAAGTTTGTGCATAAACCGGCAAAAACATTGTGTTTGAGACAAAGTGATCAAAATATTAGTATCTACAGTCAAGGAGAGAATAAGTATGTTGGGTACTAAACTCATGACAAATATCCCATTGAAACCATTCTACATGCCACCTTCTTCAGTGTGCATAAACAGTTTACATCTTGTTGATTGACTGCAAGTGTTTACAGTTACAAACAAAGAATGAACTGGACTGAATCTCCCTAAAGCCCCTAAACCCTCCCCTACTAACAGCTGGAAGACCAGAGGGATACCAGGGCACTCCAGTCCCTGTAGCTCTGGCCTCAGCCTCAGCAAGACCCTTGGAGCTTCCCTTCAGCGTGGGAGTGAGGATGAGGGGAATGTTTCTGTTTGCTTTGTGCTGTTATGAGTAGAGAGGCAGGAAACACAAATTCCCCATTGCACAAGAGCAGGCCAGTGCCACAGGGATCACTGCTGGGCTGCAGGAGAGGCTCTGAGGGCAGTGCTGGCACCTACCTGTGTGTATGTGTCAGTGATGGTGTAATCCACCAGCACCATGACGAGGATGGAGATGGGGATCCCAAAGTCTCCGATGATCCTCCGTGCCTGCAGAACACAGAGCTGTCATTAGCAAAAGGAACAGGCCAGCTCCATGCATGCATCCTGCTACAGAGAGCCTATGGCAAAGAGAAGGCCCAGATGGGAACAAGCACCACTCCAAACCTGAGCACTGCTGAGGGGCAGGGCAAGGAAACCCAGCCTTGGCCCATGGGGCTGTGCATCCCACTGCCCCCATAACATGCTCTTAAATGACTGGCTAATTGCTCCTGGTGGCCTATTTAGACAGTGCTCCAGGTATTACCCAGATACCCTGCATATAGAGAGATGCCCAAAGAGAACAAGTTGTAAGCACTTCTTAAATTCTAGTCTAACACACTTGTATCCAGTCCAAGGAGCTTTCCCAAGGTCCAGAGAACTTTCCAGCAAGCCTCACTGGAACACAACAGTGCAGATACCATCATCAAGAGCCAGCTCTTGTCTGCACCCTAGGGTGGGCTACCATGCCTCTGGCAAGGTATTGAAAGGATTTCCGGTGTTTCTTTGAGGTACATCCAAGTGCTCTGGAGAATAAAAGTCTGCAGCCAGAAGCATAACTTTTTTGGCATGTCCCTTGTCCTTATCATGTGAATTCCACAAACTTCTCACCTTTCCTCCTAAGAAGCGGCTGTTCTTGAACTTGCGCATAAAGAAGGCAATGAAGAAAGTGCCTAACATGAGGATGAGGGAGAGCAGAGCAGTGTTGGGCTGCATCCTGGTTCCCAGTGACATCGCATCCGTAGAGAGCACGCTGGCATTCAGGCTGCTCTGCACGTTAGGTGGGTAGAACTTCAGCAAAGGATGTTCTGCAAACACCTGAGCAGGTGAGAGAAGCAGCAGGCAAGTTACCACAGGGAGGGGCAGGGGGCACTGCCACTACTGGGGGCAGGGGGAAGCGGAGGTGTCCTGCTCTGTGGAGAGGTGAGGGCAGTAGATGGTGGGCACGGACAATCCCAGCATCCGTCACCTCGCCTCACAACCTACCCAGCTGGAGAGGGTTGGGGAGAGAAAAGTGGCCCCTCTTTAATGTCTCCTGCAGGAAGAGAAGGGGAGAGAGACATTAGGGCTCTTCCTGCCACCCTCTGTGGTGGCACAGGAGCCAGCTGGGCTGAGGCATGAGACCAGCAAAGAACAGCTCTGCAGAATGCCTAGGAAAGTTGTGGCTGAGTTGGCCCTGTTCCCTTGCCTCCTGTGTACTAAAGCAGCAGGTTCCTGAGGGATTAAGAGATGCAGCAGCCCATCTCCCCGGGGAAGGTTCACCTTGTACAGTTTGTAGAAGGTCTCATAGATAAAGATGAGGGAGATAAGGAAAGCAAAGATCTCCTGGGTGAAGGGCGAGATGTAGCGCACCAAGAAGCTTCCTTCTGCTGCCACGATAATGAAGATGAAGACGATGAGCCACAAACCAATCCACACTCTGCCTGTCAGATACTCAATGCCTTGTGTCTGGCAGAACTGAAATGGAAAGGGGAAGAAGTTACTCATGGCTCCTCAGGCTGCCTCCTGCATCTGTTCCCCATTAAGATCAAAGACTGTCCTGGAAAAAAGCATCGATATCTGCGCAGGCATTCAGCACAGAATCAGTGAATTCATGACTAGAATCACCGGTTAAATTTGCAGACTTTGCATTAACACCTCACAGCTCACACCAAGCAGGTCTTTACCGTTCCAGTCTTTGTAACAGTACCTCCTTCATGCTCTGCTGAAGCCAGCCCATGCATAACACTCCCCATCCCACCCATATGGAGGTCAGGTACTCAAACACTGCTCTCCATTGCTCCATGCATTCAACAGCACAAGCCTGTTCCCTACAAAGGAGAGCCTGAGCATCCTACTACATCCCACTGCATAAAGGCCACGATCTCAGACAGCACCCTGTGTACAGACAGTTGTATGTGTGTGGAGAAAAGCCCCCAGGCTGTCACCACAGAGGAGACCATCTCCACTGCCTCTGCTTATCCACACACACCAACTATTTCCAGCACAAATCACAGCCCTCCCTTTGCAGCCTTCCTCAGTACCACCACAGGCAGAGGTACTCCTCAGTACACAGTGACTGGACAAAGCAAAAGCAGTCAGTGGGAAGTGCAGTCACAGGAGAGCAGAGCAATTCCCACTCTGCAATAGCATCACCAGCTCCAAACTCTTGACAAGGTGAAAATCCAGCTGTAGAAAAAACCATGCTTTTTTAAAGACACAGACATGCTGGGAGTCAGAGAAAAGGACAAGAATTAGATCCACTGCTTGAACGTACAGTGATACAAGATGCTTTCAAGAGCAAAGAGGTCATGCTACTTGAGAAAGAAACATATCCATCCTGGCTGGCCAGGATACCTCTGAACACACCCTTGGGCTCATCCTTAGGAGCGGGAGTAATGTATGTGGCACATCCCAAATAGGTGGTACAGTGAATGTTATTGAGCTCCATAAAAGGAAACCTGGACACCAGTAAAAGTGGTGAAATGGTCTTCAGAGGAAGCTCCAAGAACACAAAAGTTTTAGGATGCAGCTACAAGTGCTCATTATTCCAATGAGCTGCAGCACGGGGCTTGGGGGACAGTGCTCTCCTCACAGTGACCATGTAGAGGAGAGCTGTTATCAGTGTCACAGCTCAAGGGATAATGGACACAACAAGGGAAGGTAGAAGTCCCTAGAGTGGGACCTGCAAAGGGTCAGCAGAGCCAAGGGCAGCCCTTGCTGAGCTGAGAGCAGCCTGGAAGGACTCCAAGAGTTCACACTAACAAAGACCCTTGGTAGAGCTGAAAAATGCCAGCCACCCTCTCCAGAGCAAGGACAGAGTGAGCAGGTGCCAAGCACAGACACTGCCTCACATGTACCTTGTAAAAAGCTTCTTCAAACACCAGTAGAGGCCCTGAGAAGCCAATGACCAGGAGTGGCTGGGCTCCAAGCAGGGAGAAGAGGATCCCTAAAACCGAGGTGGAGATTATCAGCTCGGAGACCCCCATGAGACCCTCAGTTTTCTCTCCTGGGAAAGAGAACAATGTATGAGTGTTATATAGGCACCATCACCACAGACAGGCAGGCTGCACAGCTCCAGACAGAGGAGGCAGGTCCCCATCCCATCAGTCAGAGGTGCCCCGTGTTAGGCAGGGAGCACAGAGGGAGCACGGAGGGAGCCTGGGCAGCCGAGGCTGGAGAGGCCAAATGGCAGGGAGGGAACAAGGCAGCAGCCGAGGCACAGCACTACCACTCTCCCTGAGCGAACAGCACCAAAGCCCACCCCCGAACAGCATCACACAGACACAGCCAGTGTCCCAGAGTGCAAAGAGCAGACCAGAAAGCAGGCCCATTACCTAGGAGTCCCCCGAAGGTGATGGCAGGAGAGAGAGCAGCAAAGTAGATGAAGAGAACGGCTGCGAGACACTGGCTGTGCAAGGCGTCTCTGATGTCACTGAGGTATTTGGGGTACCTGCGCTTTATGTCCCGAACCAGACCTCCAAAAAATATCCCGGTTCGCTTCAAAGGGTCGTCCTCAGCTTCCTCCTCTTCTTCCTCAGTTTTCACTTCACACAGCTCTGGAGGTGCATGGAGGGCAGGGCTTCAGCAAGAAACACAGCTGGGCCCTTGGGCTGTCCCTCTCCCCAGTACCTCATAGAGCAGCACTAGCCTGGTGGGCCCCCTGTGACAGCACATCCCACTGCCTCCAGCTGTCCCCAGCTACCAGAGCTGCCCACAGTCATTGTCCTGCTCCCCTTGCCCCGCTCCCCACTCCCCACTGCAGGAGCCAGGCCCTGCTCACCCCTCTGCTGGGCTTTGGGAGGGGAGGGCCCATTGGGGCACACAGGGCACTAGGCACAAACTTGCCCAAATGTGAATGGAGAGACCTTTGGCTTCCTGAGCAGTCCCCTCCTTCATGGACTTCTGCTCCCTCTCCTTCCTCTTCTTCAGCAGCAACTTCTGGAAAGTGGCAATGGATTTGAGCAAGTCTTTTCCCTCCACCTCTGATGGGGGGATGACAATGCTGCAGTCCAAGAACTCGTTGATTGCATTGAGGAGGTCTTGACGATCATCTGCCATGTATGCAGCCTCATGGAAGTGCTGGAAGGGGCAGGGAAAAAGAGAGGAAGAAGGCTCAGAGCAAGACCAGACCCAGCTACTTACATCCTGGAAAGACAATGCTTGCTGCGACCTTTAGAATAACATTCAGCTCCTCCATCCACTACTCGTCTCACTACTGCCACTCTGTGACCCACACTCCTGAATCCCGCCTCCTGTTTTGAGGGAGAAGCTGGTAGAGCCCTAAAGCACCACAGTTATAAAGCACAAGAACCATGACCTGAGCAGGGAGCATAAGAGACTCTTGGGAGTCTCCACATGGGAGACAGACAGAGAGAAAATAGGCATCTGCAGCATGAGGGAAGCCGTGCAAAGGAAACTAGGCAGAAAAGGGGAGATACTTCTGACAGCAAGAGCAGGTTAGCAAAGAAGGACTAAGGAGACCAGGAGGGGACAGCACTACTGCAGATAGGCAGGGAGGTGCTGGCAAACAGGTGGAAGTGCTGCACTGCCTCTGGAACATGCCTGCAGAGAAAAGGCTGGAGGATGATGAACGAGTGAAGAGGCTGTAAAGGAGGTAGGGGACAGCTAAGGTCCCTGCAGCACACAGACTCCCTGGAGCCACAGCTTCAATGTAAATGATACTGTGCTCTCTGCACGGCGCCAGGACTGTGTAACCTTGCTGTGGCCAGCCCCGGCTGTGGCAGCTGGCTCTGCTCGTCCAGCAAGAGGAGCAGAGACTCCAATGAATGCGGTCAGCCCACAAACACTGAAGCTGGAATGGCACCTCACCTCTTCTGGCTAAAAACACATTCTCAGCTGAGCCCCGTGAAACCCCAGGGAAGGAATCTTTCAATCTTGTTGCCTCTAACGCACATTTTCTGACTGAGCCTTTGAGTCTCCAGTTCAGTGAAAGTTGTGCAATAGTGGCAGGACAGGAAGGTTTGTTACTTGCTTATAGTTACATGGCACCAGCAGGAAGGACGTGTGAACCTCTGATCCTCTTGTGCTGTATGCAGCAGATGCTCAGATTGTCTTTCCTTTGCATTTAATTCCTTACCAAGATAATCTATTTCACTGCCATCTAGACAGATGGAGGACTTCTAGCAGTGCACTTGCTTGGCAGAAAAACCTCCCTGCCTCCTCATCTCTCATGTAGGGATGTGCTCCTCTGCATGGATGCCCCAGCCATGCGACTCAGCTAGAAAGCTTCATCCAAAAACTTGAAAATGGTCCCCAGGAATTGCTGGGCTTTTATGTCAGTGTGGTCTGGGCTAGGTGCCATGGTCACAGGCATCACTCAGCCTCCCCACCTCTCTGTGAAATGTTGACTGAACATCACTCCTCTAACCTTGGGTCATCCTTTTCTCCTTCCTTCACCCAACCTAGCACACTCTGTCCCACCCAAGTGTCTGTCCTACTCTTTCCTCTGCACTGGAGTGCTCTACCTTGGTTGAGCCAGGCTGATCTTAAAAATCCCAGATGCTCACACCTGCCTACCCCACCTGAGCCTTTGCACAGCTTTCATCTCAGGACTGTTTTCTAAGGAGCCAGCAAAGCTCCCTCACCTATGACAGCATCACTGCCCATCAGCTGCTCACCTTGTCAGACATGAGGGTGGAGATTGAGCGGCCAATTTCGTGGTAGTCCATGTTGGCCTGGCTAGGCCCCAGCAGCACAAAGATGAATCTGACAGGAATTGGGACCTCCAAGACAGATTCCAGGAAGACGGCCTCATTTAGTCGGACAAAGGCCATGGTTGGCTGCTCCAGAAACTGCACACAGCCTACAAGGGGAAAATGTTTGTAGCAAAGTTAATCATTGGGGTGAGCTGTACTGGGTTGCCTTTAACACCAGAGACAGGAGTTTTGGAGGTTCCCACAAGCCCTGCCGTTATGTACGTTCTCCAGACCACGGACACAGCACTGAACTTCACACTGAGGATTGCTCTAAGTGCTTCACTGATCATTCACAAGCAGTGCTACTTTCTTTAGCCTCCCAGTTAGCCCATTCTCAATCCCTCACAGATGGGCTCTACTGTAAGGGGCTAAGTTTAAATCAGAAGGCTGTTTCCCGCTTACGGAAGGAAGCCTCTCAAATGTTACTTTTATCAAACAAACTTCTAACCTCATCAAAGAATGAAATCAGGTTTGCTTGACATGACCTATTTCTCATAAACCTTACTGCTCGGCAATAATTACATTCATATTCTTTAGCTCTTTATTAATTGAATCCCATATTAGCTCTGCCACTATGTTGGCTGAGAAGGATGTCAGGTTAAACAACCTATAGGTACTGGCTCACTGTTCTTCCCTCATTGAGCATTGATGCTATGAGCTTTTTCTGTTACTTTGTATGTTCCCTGTATTTCTAAACTCTTCTTTTTTTTCAGAGAAAAGTAAGTCAGTGCTCTAACGACTCATAGGTGCAAACTGCACATTTTGTTTTACAATGCCTGCATGTCACCAGTGCTTGGCAGATTCCTCAGTTCCTAACAGATTGGGAAGTACTCCCGCATCCTCTGGCACACCAGCCGCTTCCTTCACATACCGAACACAAATGTTTAGTGGATACTGGTATTTCTCTGCCATTATTACTGATCTTTCTGCCATCTGTGTCCACCAAAGAGCTGTGTTCTGTGTTAGGCTGGCATATCTGGGCCTTCTAAGAGCTGAAGCAAATCCCAAGACACAGCCTTAGCTCAGAAACAAGCCAATGTTTAGTTATCTGAGTACTCAAAAGTGCATTTATGAACCTGATTCAGCTCATCATGATTAAGCATCAGTTTGGTTGAGCCACCAAGCCTCTTTGCTTGAGCTTTTAATCTACTGGGCAGACAATGACATTTACTTTGCTGGTAGTGTAGCTGGGTTTGCTGAGATGTTAATGCCAGCAAAGTGCTGAGAAGGAATACTCTTGCAATCAGAAGGCACAAAGCCCACTGATGCTCAAGCCTGCCTGCTCACAGCTCTCCTGTACAGAGAAATATGTCCTGGCAGTGCTATGGCCAATACCTGAGACCTTGCCACCAGCCAGGCCCTGCTTCTGTCAACTCAAAGCTTGCTGGCACACACAGCCAGCAACCAACACTGATCAGGGACAGGGCCCAGCTGCTGGCGAGGTGTTAAGAGGCCAGACAGAGAGCAGCAATGGCCAATGGGCAGGGTGATGGCTTGGCCATCAGTCCCTCAGGCACCACTCACCTACTTCTGAGTTGCAAAACCAGACATTCTGTGAGCCTGGCAGGACTTTCACCTCCAAGTTGGGCCCTAGCTCCCAGCAGCAGTGTCTATCAACCTCTTTTTTTAATTTAGGAAAAGACCTACCCTGGCAGGCCATATATTTGCCATAGACAAACAGAACATGAACCATCACCCAAAGAGAGTACCAGCCTCACTCCCCAGCTGAACATGTATGAGATGACCAAATATCCCTCAGGAGTGAGGGCAGAGACAGCGGGGGCCACACCAGGACCTGCACTAGCCACTGGGGGACTCTATATGCCACCTCTTACCCACAAGGACCACTGTGGCCTCTGCATCTTCAGGGATCTTCTCCATCAGCTTCAAGTATTTACGATGGCCCTCAGAGTTATGAAGATGTGGGTTTTTCTGCCAGGAAAGAATACAAATAAGTAAGGGTGAAGTCCCTATGCTTTGGTCTCCCTATGCAGCCTTGCACCCCACTGGCATAAATGCAGCTGGGCTTGCCTTGGCTGCACACCCCATGCCTGCTTCACAGCAAGGCACCCTCACAGCAAAGGCCTCTCTGCAAGTGCCAGGACTGCTGCTGCCATTACATGCTCAAGCAGACATCTGCATACAGTGCAAAGCCAAAATCAGGTTCCAAAATCATAATGCAGTGACCCGATTTCCAGCACTCCAGGTGATCCTGGGAGCTCAGTCCTTGCATTACAAAGTTTCCCCATGAAGGGGCTCAGAGGTGGGTGCCACGGCCTGCTGTCAGCCAATAGCTGTCCCCTAAGTGTGGAAAAGGACACAGCAACCCCCCCAGGTCACCCTCACCTCCTTGCACTCGGTCTCGTTGGCCTTGGGGTCAGCCATCTCAATGCGTTCTTCCCCCATGAGGGGCACGCACGTGTCTGTGGTGTGGTTGTGATGGTGGTTTCCAACGATGGAGTTCATGCTGGAGCTGGAGTGGTTCCTCGGGAAGAAGCCCTCTTTCTCATCATTGGGATGGCTGAGGGGGAGAGTGGTGGCCATGAGGGGACCTTCTTCTCTTGCCACCTGGGGCTCACAGATAACCCCCGAGCCCTGGGAGCCCACGTCCATGTGCCACCCACCTGTGCTTCAGCAGCAGGGCACGCAGCACGTTGGCTCGATCTTCCGCCCTGATCTGGTCAGAGATGATCATGGTCTCCACCATGAGGTGAGCAATGCCAGGTAGAGTGGTCTGCTCCAAGTCAAGGAGGACGGCACCTGCCAGCATGAGGGGAAGAGCCCTGCTCCTACTGTGCAATACTCCCCATTGCATTCACACTCTGGGGACACAGCTGTCCCACCAGGAGCTAGGCTTTGCTTGGGGTACAAGTGCAGCTGAGAAATGCCCAAGACTAGGTAGCCCATGTCCTTCCTGTAAACCCTTGTCCCAAGAGAACCCAAAAGTTCCAAGATGCAGTGGTAGTTCTGGTATCTCCTTTCATTTCAGTCTCCCACTCTGACCAAACTTGCCTTTCCACACCAAAGATAGGTCCAAGACCTGCTGGCCGAGGCACAGCTGGGTGTTGCAGCTTCCATGTGCCTGAGACCAGTGAAGCAGAGCATGGAACCACCACAGGCACCCTTGGGCTAATGCAAACCCTGCCAAACAGGCTGCAGGATGTCTGTCTCCACAGACCCTACATGCAGTCTGGACACAGACACAGTTTCATGCCTCCAGTGAGGGACCTAACAGCGACAGAAGCTATCCAGCAAAACTCGTCCCAGAGCAAGAGACAAACCCTGGTCTGCTCTTCACTCACCATGGGCAATAGTCTTCCTGAGCTCCAACAGACTGCGGAAGGACAGTGAAGCCACATGGGGTTTCCCCCACCTTGCTGTATCCTCCTCCACATCCTCCTCAAACTTGATCCAGCGGGCTGTCTCCCTCCAGTGCATCTCCTGGTTCTTATCCACCACCAGCTCGTTCAGCTCCACAAACACCTAGCGTGGATTACAGCGAGGACATGAGATCCATACAGCTCTACCAGCAGCACACAGAAAGCCTCAGCTCTCTTCTCAAGGTCTGCCACGCTACCAGAACAGACCCTCCATAGTTTAACCAGAAGTTTACTGCACAGAAGTAGCCAGGACAAATATCACTGACAGCATGGCAGGAGCTTTCATCAGCACATGGAGCACCAGAAAGCTCCAAGTCACACAGTGTGGGCAGACGGGAGAGAATGATGCAATGCTGCATCCTTTTCCAGCAAACTACAGCAATTTTTTCCTCTGCCTTCTTCTTGGTTTCCCCCTAAATTTCCTGCACTTACCAGAGACAGTGATGTTATTGTGCTGCCAACTTCAACAACAGCATCACCATTTCTGTCACTTTTAATGTCTCTCCTAAGGTCAAAGCTTTGTGGTTCCAGAGAAATCTCCCCTTATATTGAAAAAAGTGTATTTTCAGCTCTCATGATAGTGGATAATAGCTTGAAATCTCACTCTCAAGGTCATGTAAAGAATTAATTATATTGAAACACATTTATCACTTTATATATTGCATGTTTCTAGCCCTGATTTACAGCTGCCGAACAAGTGTGGGACGACAGCACATGGATACCTCGTGGGGCTTTCTATCCAACTTCTTCTTCTTCTTCTTTTTCTTGACAGATGGCGTTGATGCTAATTTTTTGCTTGTCCTGGTGATCTGACTCCGAGACGGTTTTTTCATCAGATGCCTCCTCACACCTGGGTTATCTTCAAAGCGGTGGCCTGAAGACATAGGAAAGGAAAAAAGGCCACCAATTTGTCTCATGGGTATACACTGTCTGGCAGAGAAACACATCCAAGCACATCCTTCTCTCATAGGCTACCAAAGCCCTGGCAGCTGGAGAACTAACCATCATCCTCCAGACCTCTGAAGATCCTTCCTGCCTCATCTGCCTACTTTCATCTCTTCCAGATGTCTGTGAGCTAACCTCTTCACAAAGAAGGCTTCCTCCTAGGCTGTGCATACACTTGGAGCTTCATCACAAAAGCTTTTATTCATGGTACCCGGACACGTGGTGTGGGAATCCTCCCCATACTCCCCCAACAAAAAGCAACCTGCAGCCTTGCCTGCACAGTTCTGCACCCACACAGCAAAGGCAGGCACCTGGCTGGGCCTCACCTCTTGCACCAGGGGAAGGTCTGGTGCTCAGCAAGCTTAAAGGGCAGTGAAAGGGAAGGATATTTAGCTGCTGTCTGGGAGACATAAGGAAATATCAATGTCTCTTTTATTTAATTGTGTGATGAGACTGTAGGATAACACTGCAGCCTGGGGCTGGCTCGGAGGCTGGCAGTGAAGTCGAGCTATCACTGCTCCTGGATATTCAGCAGTGCTGAGGTAATGCCGTCGGAAAGGGCTGTGAGAGTGGCTGGTCAAGGCAAAGCCTTGCAAAGCAAACCCATCACCACTGCTGTTGGCTAGCCAGTGCCCACCAAAATGCAGCCACAACCATGCCAGCCTTTTTGCAATGCCAGAGAAACAGCAGCTGGGCAACAGTCTGCCAGGGAGAATTTCCCTGGACACTACCCAGAGACAGCAAGTGTATCTTTCTCAGCATGAACAATCTATATGAATGTGGAAAGCCTCAGAGCCCAGTTCCAGGATGGGCAGGCTCGCCCAACTAGATTATGGAGTCAGGGCTTTTACTCAGCTTTGGTCCACTGAGGCCGTGCTTGGAAGACAATGCCAAGGTCTTCTCCCTGGCAGAGAAAGGGCAGCTCTCCATTGGCTGGGGTGAATGTTCTGTCTGCACATACCTTTCTGCACTTAGCTTCAACACCTGCAGCTTTCAGGGTATGACAGACAATAAAAAGCACAGGGTTTTAAGTCTGTGTGGTCTCTTTGATGTTGCAGAAAAACATCTGTACACCTCTGGCACAGAAAGACACACCCAGCAACAAGCCAGGCATACCATGGCCTTGCACCTTGGAAAACTGGGTCGCTAAATTAAATATAAAATGAATCAATACTGAGCCTCAGGGCATTTTCCCCCATTGGCTGCCCTGCTGATGCACGTCCTGCTGATGGAGGGACTCCTCCCTGCTCCACTTACTGCACTGCAATGTCGATAGGAGCCAATAACTGCCCAATAACTACTGTGAACGTTTCTGGGAGCCAGGCACGTGTGGGGCTTCTGTGGAGTTTCACATGGATTTCTCAGTTCCTGTGCACACACTAACCACTTCAGCACACTCAGTATGAGCTCATGCATAAAACAAGCAGTCCACCAGGCAGATGATCTTGGTATCTGGCACCTTTCCTCTAATCTTTGCAGCTTCTGATTCTCCTATGCACCCTGGGACTCCTTCTCAGTGTCCCTGGAAAACCAGGGCCAGAGTACATTCTGCCCAGCAAGACGGAGCACAGCAAGCTTTCCCCACTGTGATGACAACTTTTTACACAGTGCTCTTCAACAACAGCCCTAGAAAGCATTCACTAGCCCTAGGCATCTAGTCTTAGCCAGAAAATGGCTGGAGGACAGATAAAAAGCAAGGAGCCCCGTTTCCTGACAGCACCTCCAGTGACTCCCACACTCACCGACAGGGACAGGAACCAGAGTGCTGCAGGGTCAGAGTGCATCGGTGAAGGCACACCTCCACAGCCCTACCTACGGCAGACTAAGGAGAGATCCACTGCTCTTCCTTGGCACTGTTCGTGGCTATTGAGATGCCAGCTGGGTGATACAACTCATAGGAGCAGGGTGGGCACCTGGCCTTAATTTAGGAGAGCCACGGGCTTTGGGAGTCCCCTGCAGAACCCAGCAGAGGTGCTCCAGACTGCTCTGCAGAGACCCTTTCTGTGTCCTGTCAGATTGGTGCTTTCTCCAAATGAAAGTCAAGCTCAAGAGAGCACCTAAACCTGGGGTCCTTATTCAGGACAGGATCTTGGGCTGAGACCAAAGGGTGATATGCTCAGGGCACATGTGTGTCCTTGCTTGAAGCTAAATTCCTGAGGGAGTACTGCTCTTGCTGTAGCTCCTCTTCAGTGCTGCCCAGGATGTGAGTGTGAAGACAGTGACAACGTCAGAGGACAGAGAGCTATTCCTATGGTAGCTCCACTACAATGAACTTGAATGTCATCCTCCCACACAGCATCTCCTACAGTCTCTTTCAGAAGATGATCTCGTCACGCTGGCTTCCACAGTCAGACTCCTTCAGATTAACAAGTTCCTTTTCCAGCTTAAATCTGAATATGACAAATATGACTTTGCACTGGTTAAAGTCTTCCCCAAGAATGTCTTTGCTAGCAAGCAATTGCCTTCAATTTACACCATAGCTCCTGCTCCCCTGCTTTCATTTCCCTCAATCCACAAGAAGGAAGACCAGAATGAGGCATTGGAGTATTTGTGTCAGTACTAGAGAGCAACCTGCTAACCAGGCATCACAGGGATAATGCACACTTCCCATATACCCCAATGGTTAAATTATAGCAAGAAAGAGGAGATTTAGAACTTGGACTCTTGAAATATATCAAAAGAGACTTAAAACTCAGATTCTTGAAATATTTAAAACTAGACTAAACGAAATGCTAATCAACGTAGTATAAGATACAACCCTGTGCTGGCTTCTAGAAAAAGCTGTTGCCCTATCCTGCATAGAGCCCAAGTCTCTCCTGGCTGATGGTAAGTTCAATGTGATAGGGATGGCTCATCCCTGCTGCCAACCAGGTGTCCAGGTCCAGCACTCCCCACGCTCCAAACACTTAAAACAATGCAAGGAGACCAAGGACTCCATTCTGTTCAAAAGCAAATTGATTCCTCCTGGATCTGAGTTGGTCCTGGAAGACGCATTGCCAAGGAGTGAATAGCTGAGCAAGTGGCACTGGCTCTGCACAAAACAGACTCTGGTGTCTCAGCCATGTCATACTCTGCCATACCTCTCTGCAGGATTAATCCACAATGTGGATTCATTATACAGAAATAATTAAGATTTGACTGTACAGTGCACCTGCAGTATTAGCTGTAGCAATCAATGAATGTGTTAATTGCTAGAAAGTCCAATTTCCCCACTTTGTAAGTGATGTATTATCACACTTTGCAGAGTGATCTGCCCCTTCGACCTTCCCAAGAATAGCCATGTTTTCCAAGGTGAACCTGGAACAATTACTTCACACTTTTCATTTACAGTTCACTCAGCTTGGGACAGCTGATGGGACCAATTTGCTCCAGGTTTCTATTCTGAATTTTGCTACTATTATACACTCTATCGATTTACAGTAACAAGAAGCAAACCTGTTACTGTTACAGCCAGAAGCTAATCCCTACTTGCTTGTCCCTGCAGGAGCACACAGGCAGACATTTTTTCCCTGAAGGCTTGTAAGGATGGAACAGATGACAAAGAGAAAATGATGCTGGGACTGGGAGGCAGGGCAAATTAACTCTTTTTCCCCAAGATCAAACAGAGTCTGTGGCAGAGGCAGAAGCTGAACCAAGGCATCCTGAGCTCCTGTTACAATCACTCTGCTTTCCCACTCCTGTGTGCAAAGCTGTTTTGTGGGCTAGTTCTGGGACATCATCCTCCCATGTGCACTCCTAAAATCCCTTGAAAAATTAACACATGATCCAGATGAGGACATTTGGACAAACACCCATGAGCCATGGCTATGAACAGTATCACTCCCAAGGTGGGCCACCTTCTACCATCATCTACCAAGGAAGGACCCCTGTGAGAGATGGGAGTGAGGCTCTGGTTTCTGCAGGGTCTCTGAGACGGCTCAGAGATCACTCTGCAAGGGATGTGCAGGTATAGAAACAGATGTGGAGAACAGGAAGACATTCTTGACTCTCAGGATTCCTATTCTCTCCTTCCCTGTTTTTCCCACTCTTGCTTTCTTCCTTCCTCTTTTCCCCCTTCCAGGCAGCCCAGCCAGCCTGCCATCAGCAAGTTTCACAGTCATGCACAAACATGCAGATACAAAGACTAGGTTATTTTTTTTTCTCTGGGCAATTAGGCTACGGTGCAGAGCTGAGAACCTGATATCCACCTCCGCTGTCAGATCCACACCTCGACTCAAATTCCAGCAAAAAGAGCAGCAGCACACTCTCACCTTGTGCTACAAATGGAAGGGGAAATCTCTTTGTCCTTACACACACCTCAGAGCAGCTGCTTTTTCTCTGGCCATGGCAGGAGCCACATCCTGATAAGCACAAACAGCAACATGCAGCTGCCTCTGGAGCTGCTCGAGTGAGACACACACAGAAAAGCATCTCAGCACTACAACACAGATCGGTACTGAGACCTCACACAGACACACAGGCATCAGGCAGCTCCTCCGGTGTCCTCAGACACACAGCGGGGCAGAATGTAGTTCCTCTACACCAGAACGCCAACCTGACATGGAGACGGTACAGACAACAAACACAGGAAGGGGCTATGCACTGTAGCTGGGGGCTCTGATCCACAGCTGCAACCGTGGGGTCACTGCTCCAGTACTTACAGGTGGGCTCCCAGCCTGGGTAGCCCAGGTGGTTTCTGATGGCCTCCCATAAATCATAGTCTTCAAAATTGAAGGCAAATTCATCAAAGTCTTCATAGCCGAGTGAGTTTCGAATACAGGTGCTTATCACTACCTCCGGGCTGCTGCCCCCTTCCGATTCCTTTGCTGGCTCCTCTCTGTCTTCATGGGTTGTCATCTTGTCCTTGTGAAGGTCAGGGGTCAGGTGTCATGAATGACATGCCTTCAGATGAGGAGCCAGGATAGCCAGGCTGATGTGTGGAAAGAGAGCTGCCCCCCTGGGGGGGCTTCACCGCAGCCCTGGGGCCACCCCCGGTGCCTCGCTCCCCTGCTCACGGGGCATGAAGGTATCACTGCAGCAGCCCCGAGGAGGATGAGGCTCCAGGAAGACTGGCTCCACCCAGGGATGCTTCTGTGGGGGGCTGCCCCACCAGCTCCTCCAGAGCAGGGTCCTCGCTTTGCCGTGGGGTCTTGTGCCAGAAGCCCAGGGATGCAGCACCCGTGGCCCGGGGACAGCCAGGCTGCGTTTGCAGCACCGCTCCTTTCCCTCACTCCCCTCTGGTGTCTCCCTCCCTCTCCAGCCTGCAGAGCAACCTATTGAATTCTCCATGTCCTCGGGCCGGAGCATGCATTTCCATGACGTCTCTTCTCTCTGTCCTCGTGCCATGCACAGGGGCAGTCCCCCTCTGAGGCACTCTAGAGGGGACAGCTGCCTCTGCCAGGAGACTAGAGGAGAAGGGAGGCTCCTCACCTCAGGTTTTCTGCAATACCGGAGCTGGCGGCGTGTCACACAGAGGGCTGATCGCTGGGAAAGTGTGTCAGGAAAGGAGAGAGCTGGGTCTCAGGGAAATGCTGGGAACACTGAACTGGAGAGGACAGTGGGGTGGGTGGAGGAGCAGCCATCTATGGGGTAGGTGGGAGCAGAGATGCTGAAAACATGAGGATCAGCACTGTGGACAATGCAAAGCTGACAGAGATGAGACATTGTCGGAAAAAAGGGATCTGGGGAATGGGAAGGTGAAGACCAGGTCCTGTGGCAGCTAGGGGAGAGCAAGAGAAGCATGGGACAAAGGGACACACGCACTGAGAAGGCAGGCAGTGTTGTAAAGCCTCACTTTTCATGCCGTCCAGGTCAGCAGATGCCAGCATCTGGGCCTCGGCCTCGTCCGTGGGGACGCGCTGGTAGGCCGCGCTCTCCAGGGTGGTCATGCTGCCGATGCACATCCTCTCCTTCAAGTCATAGGTAGCCCGTTGTCCACTCGCCACCTGGCCCCAGGCCTTGCGCTTCTCCCAGCCACGTGACAGATGCTCTCGAGGCCCAGGGGGACTGTAGGAACCAAAGAGACTGACAGCAGTGAGCAGGGTGAATGAGAACGGGCAGTGGCCCTCAGGGGTCGGGGTCCCATGGCCCAGCCCTGAGCAGCAAGGCCCTGAGGAGCAGGGCCAGGAGGCATCCCCTGCAAAACCTGAAGGCTGCTCCTTCTGCTCCTCCCCTTCCCTCCCATGGAGTGGGATCAGCTTGTGCCCAGTGTCGGGGATCTACCACTGAGTTGATGGCCTTGTGGCTCCCTTCTGAGGCTTCCCAGCTTGCAGGTCACCATGACAGCACAAGTTAGCTAGGAGAAAGGGTACTCCAGGTGTGCAGGCCAGTGTCTCTGACCCTGCACTATGGGGATCCCATGGTGGGAGGGAGGTTGCAGGAGTCCTGTGGAATCATTGTCTCACCAGAGAGCAGCCCTCTTGCTCACAGATGCTCTCCCTCTGGGGCCCATGTCCCTTCTGCCCCAGCAGGCAAGTTCAGGCTAAGCACAGCCACTACCCCTGGGGACAGACGCCATGCAGTGACCTTGAGCTGAGGAGAGCAGCAGGCAGCTTGGCACTGCTCACCTACCTGTGGAGAGAGGCGGGGCCCTTGTCCTGCAGCAGGTCAGCAAAGCGAGGCATGGGGGACAGGATGCCACACTCCTCCTCCATGTGGAACTGCGCGGGAGCCAGAGCACTGCTGGACTCCTCCTCATCGCTGCCAACGGTGAACTGCAGAGACAACAGTCCTGACAGCCTCCACCCCAACCCTTGGCACACAGATCCTCCCCAGAATGGGCCACAGTGACTTTCCCCACATGCCATATATCCTGGGACTGGTCACACTGAGCCCTCCACTATACTATAAACCCTAAGAACACACATTGATCTTTCCCCATGGGTCCTACAGCCCCCAAATGGTCATGCACACCCACCCCTGCATCCACACCAAGCAATGACTTACCTGTCATTGTCCTTTGGTGGCCATCTATGCTAGGCAAGGACAAAAACACTCTTCCCACAATACCACACAGCTACAACTTCTTATCCCTGAGCAGTACACTCGCTGGCACTCTCCTACCACCACCCCTCAGACTCCAAGCCCCATCCAGACAGGCATGCCCTGGCCTTGCCTTTGGTTTGCTTGGGGACTCCAGCTTAGGGGATGTGTCCTTCCCACGAGCTTCGGCCTCAGACTCTGCAGAGATTTCTTTCTCCTGGACCTCCTCTGCCTCAGATTCTCCTTCTTCCTCTTCTTCTTCTTCCTCTTCTTCCTCCTCTTCTCCTCCCTCCTCGTCCTCTTCCTGGATGGTGGGGGTGACCTCTGAGGGGGGTATTGAGGTTTTCTTCTTTTTCCTCCTCCTTTTTTTCCTCCTGCTGGCACGGGGTGGCCTCTTTTGGAACTTGAGGGCAGAAGGGAGGTGAGTGGAAAGGGGATGATGGATGTGGTGCGAGGTTTGGCGGTGGACTGAGAGAGAAAAAGAGAGTCAGGGGCAGGAAGAGGCTGGGAGGAACCTGCCAGGCGCCCCTCCAGGAAACAGCATGGTCTGAAGATCAAGGGCCAGGAAGGGCAAGGAGAGCCACCAGCCCACAGGAACGTAGCAAAGCTTTTTCAGTGATGTGGCAGGCTGTGTCCAGCCTAGGGTAGGTGGGGATACAGCCCCCGAGCAGTGCCAAACCACCCCAACACATCTCCACTGCCCTGGGGAAAGCAGCACTCCTCTCCCTGTGTCCCCAAAAGCCATCTGCATGACTGTGTAGAGCTGCAGTGACCTGCCAGAGGCAACATCCCCTTCCTAAACATGGGGAAATGTTTCTTGCATCCTCAAACAAGCATGATTTGGGCCCTTTACAAACTTTCTAGGGACATTACTTAGTGGTTAGGCCATGGCTTAGTGGTGGACTTGGTGTTAGGTTTACGGTTGGACTTGATGCTGATCTTAAAGGTCTTTTCCATCTTAAATGATTGTGATTTCTTTTCTACATAATGTTTCTTTGCATTGAATAGATGCAGCTTATTTATCCCCCAGGCTTTGACAGAAAGTTCCTCCTACACAGCCAGAGGAACAACAGTGCAGATGCAACTTAAGACCACAACCTAGGTACTTCGAGAGCATGTGTCTACCAGCCTCTGAAATTCAGGTTCAGTTAGGAGGCTGTCTTTTAAAAACCAGGGTAAAGAAACAGGGCAGAAGGACTTTTCTTTAAACTAATCTACAAAGAGAAATTCATACAGGCTTGACCTGTGTGTCATGGGAATTACAGAATGAGAAGAAATTAAGGGCATTTCTGAGCCTTCACTCCAAAACAAAGGCAATGCACCAGGCAGGGAACAGGGTAGGCTCAGCACCCCACTGTGAGACAAAGACAAGCCATTGCTGCCAGGGCTAGCTGCAGGCACAAAGCCTCCCACAGTCAGTCTGCAGGATGCACAGGTCCTGTGGCTGCACCAGGAGTAGCTGAAATCAGGGGGGCACTTGCCACTTGGCAAGGGGGTGTTGCTCGGCAGCTCTTCCTGAGGAATTGTTTCCAGTCTATTTTGATTTGGTTCCTTCCCAGCTTTCCTGTGACATGGCAGCAAAATCTGTTTATAATGAAAACTACCTTCAAAGGACATTTTCAATGTAGGCTGTAACCTTCTCCCTGGGAGAGCCAGGCAGGTTCATTGTTCTGCTGTCATGTTTCCTTTCCTTTGGTTTCTCAAGTCTTTTCTCCCTTGTTTCCCCCCTTGGGAACACCAGGGATATTTCACACATCCCCCTGGTTCAGAAGAAGCAGCTTGTGGCAAGATTAGAGGAGATTTAGAATGGTCAGACGTCCGCAAACTGGAAAGAGTTTGGGCTCTTTATAAACACTTTTCTCTCAAAAGTGTTTTTTACTTTGACTTAACTAGGTGTACCCTATTTCACTCACAGGATGTGGCAGAAAGACCCTCCTGTCCTGCTGCTGTACTTCCATAGCATGCCACAGATAGGTCAGGCATGAATTTCTAAGATAAGAACAAAGGAAGACCACAACTACACACACGTTGCTCCTTCAATAGCACAAAGCTGCTGGTGAGGACACAGCCCATCTTTCCCTTCTGACTTGTTCACTTCAGCCCAAGACAGAAACATTTATGTTTTGGATCAGAAGGAAACTGAAGCTTTGGGCTGCAGGGGAGGGCAGTGATGGTAAGCATGTGATCTGGCACAAGAGAGGGGAGCACTGCTCTTCTCTTCAGCCCTGCACTCAGCCCTCCTCGTGTCAGCTGATCACATCTCCACAGAGGTGGTCTGGAGGTGGGAAAAACACACCTCTCCCAAACACAAAAGGATTCATACCTCTCTCTTCTTCCTCCCTGTCCTCCTGTGCATCCAGTCCCTGCCCTCCCTCCCTGCTCCCTTCCTTGCACTGCCTGCCTGTATGGAAAGTTACTGCCAAATTAGTGTCCCAGATGTTTGATTACATTTCTTGGTGAACTTGATACAAGAGATATGAAAAAGTAATTTGGATAGGGAGCTCAGAATGAAGAACCTACATATTAGGAATTCCTGGCTTCAACTAGAGCAGGAAACATTTCTAAGCCCAGAGAGCATTCACCTCTATGGGCTGGTATGTTATCTTTAAAAGTCTAATGACCTAACCAGATCTTCCAGCTTTATGAATACAAACTGCATAAAACTTCTGATAACCAGGGTTGATGTAGTCCTAGACAACAGAAATACATCAGGAGTTCAGAGGAAAACAAGCTTGATTCTGAGAAAAAGGACTCTCCTATTAATAAGGAAAAAAACTCCAAACCCAAACAGTACAAATCTCTAGTCAAATTTTCAAAAAGCTTCTGCCATGCATGCTCAAGCAGATCATCCATGTCCTCCAAGCCAACCCGCACACAGGCAGAGCTTCTGAGCAGGTAGGTCCTATGGGCACAGGACAGGAATTCAACCCACAGCAAAGCTTTAGCACCTTGCAGCCATGTGCACGAGTGACTGTGAGCCCAGATGGGAAGTGTTATTTGAATGGAGCCTCTGTAGAGAAATGACACAGGCAAAAAACAGCAGCTGAGGTGCACTACAGTAATAGACTTTTACCAGCAAGCTTTTATAACAGCCATTGGAAATGAGTGGCCAAGCAGACAACAGCCTGGTGATGTACTTGGGACATAATGTTCCCAAGGTTGTATCCCATCAAAGCCAAGCTGAAAAAGAAGCAGTATGTGACTGTGGAGAGCCACAGACTGGGAAAATCTCCCAACCATTGCTACGTATCTGCCACACAAACAGGCTATTGGACAGGGGCCTCTTCCTGCCCTTCACTGCTGTTACTACAAAGTAACATAACCCATCTACACCAGGCAATAGCTTATGGTCACTCTTGTTGGTATATTCTCATTAAACACCCAAAGTGAGTTTGGGCAGACCAGCTGCCTTCATCATGAAAGGGCAGTTAGAGGAATAGATATGCTGCTCAGATGAATTCAGGTGCAATAACCACAGCATTTTAAATTCACACTCCATTTTTATTTTGCAGTTCCTTTCTTTGATCAGATAAGCCCAATGGATTCTTGAGTGCTATTTAGAAATACACAGGCATGTCTGACTGGAGCCATCTGCTTTCAGACTGGGGAGGACAGCCTGGCTTCTGGTCATATTTGGATGCTTCTTTGCAGCCACATGGAAGAAAAATTGTTTTAAACTGGAAATTTCAGCTTGGGAAAGTAGCTCCAGAGGTCTCAGAGGCTGGTCTTGGAGGTGAGCAAACACCCTGGGCTGAGCTATGCTGCTGGGTGGGCTGTGCAGCAGCTATGCCTATGGAGACAGAGAAAACGGGAACAGACTGGAAACAGGCCGTGGGCACTGGTGCTAAACTGTGTGTACACAGCACCTTGGGAACACTCTGGAGGAAGGAAGTGAATAGCAGGCTAATACAATCTGCAGTCCTGGCACAAGGCTGCACAGCACGTGGGACTGAGTGAGGGCTGGTCGTGAGGGTGGAAGTGGGTAAAATGTTTCAAAACCTACATACATTCAAAATCTCTCTCACTGTAGCTGCGACTTTGCTTCTCCAGATTGCTTGATGCTGACTTGCTTATCAGGTCCCCAAATCTCTCGATTGACAAGGTCTTATCCAAGTCCTCATCGTCCTCGGCACCAGGAGAGGCTTTCTCTGCGTCATCTCTGCCCTGCACAGAAACCGCCAGGTAAGAATCAAACACGGCAGACCCTTAGAGCCCTCTGGATCCTCCTGCCCTTCCAACAGTGCCGGCTTGCTAAGGAGCAGCAGGCTCCATACAACAGGCCTGGGGCATCATTTCTCACACAGAGGCACAGCTCTGCTCAAAACCAAGTGCCAGAACAGAGCAGGAAGCTCCAAGGCACACTGTGCAGGGATACCTTAGTGGTTCTCCACACCTCTCTTGAGTGGTACGTATCAAGGGAATATTCCAGGGCCTGTTTATCCTATTAGAGGAAATGCGTAGCTTTTGTTTGGCTGGAATTTCTCTCTCCTGACTTTTAACTGCTGCCCTCTGGTCTTCTTTGCCGAGTCTGCCATCTCTCTCATTCTTAGACCTCCTCTGTATTTCCCCTTGGGAAACAGCATCCCTGCTCTGGTGAGCTGCCCTTGGGACAGTGACCACCCTGTGCCTTCCCACCTCCCCTCCACACAACACTCCCCATTCCTCTTGGATCCCTTCTTCAGGATTTTCTGCCCATTTTCTTCCTGTTTCAGGCAATGAGAACTTCTCTGCCTTTTGCTGGTGGAAGTGCCCCAAGATGAGCATCACCAGGTGTCCCCTGGACTTCCTTTCTTTCTTTCTTTCTTTCTCCTGAGCAGTTGCAGCTGGTAAAATTTTCCATCAATATAGCTGAAAAGCCAGCACGGAGCTGTTTGTGGACTCCCGTGTTTCCATGGAAACAGGAGGAGGCCCAACTGTGACAAATCTGCTAGGCAGAAAGAGGGAGCAAGGCAGCTTTAGCCGAGAGATCCCTCTCCTCACATCCCTGTTCTTAGCTGTGGCCTAGGAGCAGCTTTGTATCTGTGGGTGAGACTGCTTCTCCTCTCACCTTAGCACAGGTGTCCCAAGCCCAGCCTAAATGGGGATAGTCTATTTTCAAGCTGCCCAGCTCTTCCTGTCACTTGCATACCCTACCCAATGGCATATGAAGGCACAGGGACCTCACAAAGCAATCTCTGGCATTTTCTGGGCCACAGTTTGCTGTTTGCATGGAGAGGATATGGGCTTACGGGCAGCCTCGGGCATGCTCGGTGCAGACCTGTCCCCAGTAAATGCAGGCTGTGTCCCCTACTGCAGCACGCTGCCAGGACACCAGTCCTGCTCTCAGCCAGCAGGAGCACGGCCCCACTGCTGCTGGATTCCCACCTCACCTGCTGCAAGTCGATGAAGGCATCTCCTACGGGAGGGGACTCTCCAGCTGCCATTTTGGTTCAGGACCTAAGGGCCTGTGCAAAATATCAACCCTTCTCTTTCACCGGCAGGCACCCAGCAAACCTGGAGAGTGGCATAACCTGTGGAGAGAGGGCAGGACAAGGGAATGTCGTGGGAGACTGCTGGCCACTGCCCTCAAGCCCCTGGCTCCTGATCCAGGGGTCACCTCACCAGCCCCTGGACAACCTCCCCGGCATCACTAGGACAGGCCTGTCCCCAGCAGTGTGCAGGGGCAAGTGGCCCAGCCCACGCTGCTTTGGCCACCAGCTCCAGCTGATCAAGGATAGATGGCATCCTGTCCTTCTCCGAAAGGTCAGAGGGGCCAATGGAGACAGCAGCTATATTATAGCTCCTGCATAGGCTGTGCAAGAGAAACAAAAACTTCCTGTTCAGCCACCTCTACAGCAGCACACCTGTGCAGAGCTGGGGTGTGATTGGCACCAGGGAAAGAAAAAGTCAGAGAGATCAGGTGCTGGGAGTACATGCCACGAGCAGGCAGCAGAGTGGTCCTGTGGCACCTAGCTTTAACTGGACAGATCCCAAAAAAGGCCAGAAGGAACCACAGAGAGAGCTGTGCAGACCACAGAGACAGCACAAAGACAAACAGTTCATCATTCAAACGCCAGGCACAAAACAACACATTACAGGCAAAGAAGCCAACCTTTGGGCTGCAGGTCTGTGCCCTGTCAGCACTGGCAGGGCTAAGGGACACACAAGTCCCTGAGGGCAGCACAGGAACAATCTGCTCAATATCCAGCTACAGGTGAGGAAGGCAAAGAGGTGCCACACTTGACAAGGAGTGGGATACAGACTAACACAGAAACACCTCTAGTCAAACGACCTACAGCAGCAGCATAGCCTAAGCAGCGTGGGCTGCACTCCAGGAAGAACTGGCGATCGTACAGAGACTGGCACTGGGGAGATACTGACCCCAAAAGCCATCTGAAACAGAGAATTAAGCACATACACAGTGATTTGGGCACAGGGAGAAGCAAGGTGTCCTCAGCTCACAGCACAAGACAAGGGACATTCGTTAAAACTACAAGGGTAGAATACAAATGAATTCAAAACTGGCAAAAGAAAATATTTTTTTCAGTGATGTCATCAAGGAGCAAAAAACTGCGAAGTCAGAGGAGAGCTTGGCCATCTCTCTGGTAACGAGTTGTATTTATGACAAAGAAAATTAAGAGAAGTTAAATCCATCTTTCAGAACAAGCTATTTTCCAGCTATGAAAGCTTTGGAGTAAGTATTATAGTCTGTGTCCTGGCTATCTGCTGAGGGGTTTCTTACCATCTCATCTGAAGTACCTAGCATGGGACACTTTTCAAGACAGGTGACTAAAACACTAAAGATTGTCTAAGGATGAAGCCAGTAAGACCACTTCATCATCCCTTCTATCTTTGGAGATCTCCAGAAGGTCTACAGTCTGCTTACCCTGCCTGCCTGAAGAGCTTATGCAAACCGAAAAGCCCAGTACCATCTGCAAGGCAAGTTTTTGAGGAGCTAATCTGACCACTGCTGAAGGATGCTCCTTTTGTCCACCTTACTAATTATCAGGAACAAGGCAAAACATAATGGAAGAAACCCCTGAAACACACCTCATTGGACTCGTCACTAATTTCATCCTCAGTAAGATCGCAACAGCTCAAGGGAAAATAGCCTGCCAAGGCAGACATCTAAACAGCAAATGCAGCATGCAGGCCATCCTTTTAGCAGGAGACACGATAGAGAAAAGGTTAATACATGGCTTTTTTTTTCATTTAATTCAAGAAGAGGGTGTAATTCCATGAAAACAAACAGCAGGACATTTGAAACTGAAGGCAGGGAACATTTTATTCCAGTGGGAAGAGCTGGCAGGGGAGCCTCACTTTGTAGGGCCATGGCATCACCACTGTTAAAGAAAGGATTGGACATTTTTAAGGAACAGAACATTCACAACTACAGGCTGCCTGCAAAAACGTGTTGCAAGCACTATAACTTAGGGAGTAAAAAGATAATGGGGCTTTGGACAGCAGCTGCTGTAGAGGCAGAATCCCTAAAACCTAGCAAAACAGTAAAGACAATTTAACAGAAGAAATGCTAATGTTCAGCTTCACCTCTGTGCCACTAATAAGCCTTGTGGGGCCTTTGAAATAAACTAAAAACTATCAGCAGGGCCGTGAAGCAATGTGCTTTGTTTCAGGTCAAGCTCAGGTATGTCTGGAACAAGGCAGAGGCTCCAGGGGCATTCTGTGCTCTAGAGGGAGGAAACCCACATCCTGGAGAACTGCTGGGTACAACACACTCTGCTGACACCAGCTTTGTAACATGTTACACTGAGTTTAAAACTACAGCCCAACTAAACGAAGTTAAAAGGGGGGAAAAATCCAGCACTAAGTCTTTCTTTACCCATCAAAGCAGCACGTTCAGAATTATGCTGAAGCCATCACTCTAATAAGGCTGAACAGCTAAAAGCCAGACAGTTGTAGTAGCAGTAAGAGAGCCCTGGGGACTTGTTTTGAAATTTCAGAGGGACTGTGAGATACCCATGGGCTTTCCATCAATGCCCCGCTCACCACGCTGTGAAAGCAGGATGCAAGTGTGGGCACTCCAAGCTGGCAGGACTTGGAGCCCAGCTTTCAGAAGGCTCTGATGCTTTGGGGACAAGAGAGAGGTGAGGATGAAAGGTGTGTTCTCTGATTCTAACCCTACCAGCTTTCCTGTTTCTGAAGGCTGGAGAGCCCACAGCCTGAAAGCACTGGTGCTGCCCTTCAGCACATTGATGGCTGGCCACGGCCACTAGAGGCCACTTGCCCCTTACTCTGGACCACCTCTGGAGGAAGGCGAGATGGACACCTATTGGGATCCTGCCTGGCGTTTCTATCACCCTCAACAGATGGAGTTCAGAGAAGAGCAAAAATATTGCCCGTGGGCCAGAGGGATTGATTTATAAGGAAAGGTTAGGAGCTAATTTTGTCTAGCACAATATGGGATGACTAAGATAGGGAGGGGACAAACCAGCAGTCTGGAAAGATCTCAAGGGTGTAAAACACAACTAAAGATTATTTTTTTTGTAAGGCAGCCCTTCATAAAGACACTTAGGAATGGGTTAAAATTTAAAATAGAAACTTAAAAGGAGTATAAGGGAGAATTCGGCTAATAAGCACCATACTGAAGTGCCCAGCCTGCTGGCATCACTGCCTGGGTTGCCATAAGAAGAGCACAGGACAAAATGGGAAACTAAAAAAACAGATGCCACTAAAGAAAAGCAAATGACTGATACCTTCATCCTACGGTATCTCCTGGTTATGGGGAGTACGTGATTCAGCATTCCCGCTAGAAGTAATTTTCAGTAATAGAAACATCATGCCAGCAGGCCAGATTGGAAGGGAGGCCAGAAAAATCCACAGCCTGCCAACCTGCGTGCACTCACACATCCCTGCTCCCTCCACAAGCACATCAGTAAACAGAACTGGCTCACATAAATCACCATACCTTGTACTGACCATCGTAATGACCATCTAGGCCTAACAGATTCTGAAGGAAAGAGAGCAGGCATGTCCCTGCAATGCTGGCAGCTACAGCATCTCCCACATGTTGCACACAGGGACTCCAGCAGGGCTACCCCTCACCCCCAAAGGGTGCTCCACAGTGCCAGTGCTTCCCTGTTTTGCTGAGAAAAATGCAATCTGGCACACCTTTGAGGGCTGAGGTGTGAGCAGTTCACACTGTCCCTTTGTAATAAAGATGAGTCGGTAACGCTGCAGGCAGGCTGCCCCAGCTCGGTGGGCAAGCGGCTGCAGGGAGACAGCCATCAGGTCCCACATCCATCTCCACAGCGCTTCCTTAATCCCTCGGCCATCGGCTGAGAATAATTTAGCTGCAGAGTGTCTAGACTAGGAGTGGATGTTAAGATAGGGATAAAGCCACAGGGGCAAAGCTCGTTTGAGGATCGGGGAGGAGAAGGGACTGGCTGATAGACACAGACAGGAAGAGCTCACAAAGGAGAAGGATTAGAGGCCTTGGAAGATTTTCTTGGGAAGAAATACTGATGTGCCTGTCCATGGAGGAAAGGAGCAGGAGGGGTGCTGCTGCGTACATCAAAGCATTTGGATGCTACTGTGACAGTCACAGCTTCAAAGCCGAATGAAACAGGAGTGGGCTGCGCAGCCCCTACCTCTTCTCTGGCATGACCAAGGAACAGACACGCAAACCAGAATGAAAAAGTGACACATAAAACAGTAAACATACAAAGTTTCCCGGCATGAAGGTTTTAACCTGTGGATCTCTCTGCCACACGGCTATGCTGAAATCTGTATTATTACACAAGCACTTCAGGACGCTTAAATATTTCAACGAATCCTATACTCCACTGAACTACCCTGGATGAACCATCACAGCCATTCACTCCTGAAGCATCGTCTGTTCAGTGACTCTCCCTCACAACAGGCCCTTCACAGAGTACCAGACGGGACGGAGCCTGCACAGTCCACAGACACATAAACGAACACACGGAACAAAATTCACTCCAGAACGAAGTGCCAGTACCAGACAGTAACAGTAAGCCACCCCTCCACTGGACGTACGGACGGCTGTGACAGACACACGTACAGGCGGGGAAGGAAAGGGACACAGACAGGCACTGGGGTCACTGCACCACGTCCGTGCCGTGCCGTGCCTTGCAAACCCGCACGGGTGCAGAGCGCGGGACAGCTCCACGCCGCGCCGCATCCAGCCCCGAGCAGCGCGCTGCGTGCCGTGCCGTGCCGTGCCCCGTGCCATGCACCGCCCCGCACCGTGCCATGCCATGCACCATGCCCCGCACCGGCAGCCACCCGCACCGCGCCACCGTGCACCACCGGAGCTCCCCGCAGACGGGGAGGGCAGCCAGGCGGAGCTGCTGCAGCCGGAGAAGCACCAGGACAACCCACCCCCCTTCCGGCCCGTACCTCGCACCGCCGGAGCAGGAGAGCCGCCC